>CM072862.1:5317500-5547500 GCA_036937835.1 Pampus argenteus | reverse complement strand
GTTACTAACAAAAATGTCATGCGTATAGCTTTAATGACATTTAAATTACAGTAGACACTCGATTGGAAAAATGTTTGGCAACTTTATAACTTGACTCAAAGCATCAAAGCTGCCAGGGAGTCACTGCCATGCGCGAGCGTCACGCGGCTGGCCACGATTCACGGCGTGCTCGCAAGCCAGGCGTAGCCAAAAGATGACACGTTGCACGGATATTGCACTTGTCTCAAGTTTAATTTTGCATTCGGTGTCTTGTTTGGAGACCACCCACTACAATGCAGGCGGGGATGGGGGGGGGGCTACATCCCAGGAATGTTTATTGAGCATCTGGCACTCCCTGATGTCACTGTACTATTTAGCTGCCTTTCAAGGACTTAAACTTACACCCATAATGCGTTTAATGCCACCTTAATTAAAGTCAGCAGTGACTTGGATGCTCTGCTACACTGTCTAACGCTATCTAACGTTATTTCACAATGGTGTGATTTATTGTATTATATGATACTGCCTATTCATTGATACCCACTATATTGCTCGGGTTTTTTTTTCCTTTGTTTCTATCATTTTATTTACCTATCTACCTGCAACCATGTAAACACAAGTCCCTCAAAAACACTTGACTGTAAACAACTGTAAATATACAGTATGTTCCCAGTCAAGTGTTTTTTTATATATATATATAAATAGAAGCAGGTTAAATATGCAGTTCAGAGTTGTCTAGCATGGCACTGCCTCACTATAAAAACTAAAATAATAATAACTACAAGAACAAAAATGTTGTGTATGTTGTTCTTCACCACCTTTTTTTTGCACACTTCTCTCGTTACCGCCATCAACTGTCAATCTGCAGAACTGCGTGAAGCCAGCAACAGGATGTGATTCACACCATCCATCACTGACAGGTTTAGGAGATGATCAATGGTATTTGTTGCCTCTGTAAAATGCAACACATTGCATCGTGGGATTGTAAGCAGATTATTGGCTCCAATGTTGGAAGTTTTGAGGTCAACACTTTCTGAAACTCAAGATGTAATTGCAAAAAGTAAATATAATGCCCTATTTGTAATTAGGGGGTGATTGGACACAGCCGTGGCTACTACTACTACTACATATAACAGGAACCAGGAGTTGTATTTGTTCATGTCGACCACGCCCGCTTCATTATCAGACACCAAGCTTTTACAGTAATTGACTACCAGCAACTATCAGAGAAAACTACAGTATGTAAAAAACAAAAAGGTGAATCTGTAGTTACCAGGTGATATGTGCTCATGATGAGCTGCTTGATGGCTTACGGCCTCTCTCAGCACATTATTAATCATATCTAATGACTTCAGATACTCCACTAAACAGTTCGCCCTACAGGATTTCCCCACTGCTGCAGCCAGCACTCGATATGCCGCCCAAGGCATGACTGTGTTACACATGACAAGATGTGTGTGTGTGTGTGTGTGCTTTCGTAGAAGAAAAAAAAGAGAGAGACGGTGAGGAAGAGAGGGAAAAGGGAGAGAGAGAGAGAGAGAGAGAGAGGGAGCTGCCTGATCTCAAGCGGCAAATTAGGGCCTCTTTGAAATCGATAACAGGGGAGCTATGCACAGATTTCATTAGTTGGCAAACGTGTGCGGCTAAAGGGATGCAAACGGATATCGATGTCTGAGATTGATTGATCTCTTCTTTTCTCAAAAATGTACACAGTGAGTTGCAATGCAGAGTTTGTTTTGGGTTTGTTGGCTTTCTGAGTGCACATTCAATTAAATACCAGTTTGTCCATGACCTTTTTTTTTTTTTTTTTCCCCTAGAAAAACAAACTCACTTTTTATTCAACAGATGGTTATCTGTTGAAATTTGATATCACGGATATGTAAAATGGACCTGCTAGGTCAAATGACAGTCATACTGCTTCACCCTGCGCCTAGTCTCCACTACCGCCTATAAAATATTTCTTCCCGCAGATTTAAAAATCAATAAACTAAAGTGACATTCAGGCCTTTTGCATCTTAAGCAAGTCCACCTTGTCACGGAGGTGGCATTACAAAAATGCATCTAATACACCCTCTCAAGTAAATGTAACAGATAGGCCTACATGGCTTAAATTCTATTTGCTGTTACGTTTTAGCCTAATTAGGTCCCAGGTGGGAGTGGTCTGCCACAGAAGGAAAACCAGAGGACTAGAAAGGTTAGGCAATCACAGGAAAGTAAATGTAGGATAACATTAAGTGATGGACTGCTTCCTTGATATTATCCGAATTCCCGAGATGAATTAAACCCAACTCATGTGGTCGCTAGAGCAGGTTGTTTGTTTAAAAAAAATCACTTGCAGGACTGGAGGCTGACAATTCAGCAATGGCCAGCGCAATACTTGCAGCAAGAAAAAGGAAGAGTGACATTTTGGGGAAAATACGCGTTTATTTTCGTGCTGCGAGTTTGATACAACTCTCATGTCAGCTAGTAGTCCGTTAGCTTAGTTCAGCTCAGTCGAAAACATCTGGCCTGACTGAGCTAAGCTAAGCTAACTGGCTGCTACCTATTTAGCATGCAGACAGAGATTGATTAAGATTTTCCTCATCTGGACTCTGCATGGAAGCAAATATGCATAATCCGCAAACTATTTATGAAAGGATCGTAGTGAATATATTTGCACACACATGGTTCGATGTCATAATGCAATTTTATTTCTACTTTGAAACCCTTTCTGCACCTTCCCCACCGTCTACAGGTATTACTACTCGGTTTTATTTTACTGGTTTTGTCTCAGGGGCATTTACATCGGCTTATATATTTTAGTTACATCAGATCCATGCAGTTCAGCAGGTGCTATTCTACCATCTTAATTTTTCATTGCTACATTGATTTCCTGCAGCCATCTGATAAACGTGACACCGTGATAGTCTTAAATGATTAATTGAGGTTGAATATGTGCTTTAAAATTTCCATTCATTACGGTGCGTCACATTCTATCCGCTGCACATTTAATCATTTGCCATATGCATATTAATGATTACAGTGGTACCTGTGTTATGGGAGTGAGTCACTTGATGTAAGTGTCTGCTACTTTACAGTCACACTGCCCACAGCGCTGTCTGTGTGACATATATTCCCTCAGTGGAGACTTCTCCGCCTCAGTGCGAGAGTTTAAAGTTACAGTGAAATGACTGATAGCCTTTTCCACCTTGTTAGCCGAAATTGCATTGCCATAATGTACACCTAACTGACAATACATGCAACTTTCTAGATAACTTTCTATATATTAAACACACTCGTCTTTGAAAATATTTCTGTGGTTTCTTCATGCTGTAAGTACCAAGACCACAATCTCACCACAGCGTTAAACCGGTGCTTTTATCGGCCAAACATCACCCCTAAATGTTCGATAATGCCGTAGTTGATAAAAGCAGATACTATATTAGAAGAATAGATCTATAAATTACACTAATTGAAATGTTTCTAGATTATGTTGATTAAGAAAAACATACTACATATGTGTATTTGTTGTTGCAAATCAGTGGTAAGGTATATCAGAGAGAGGGTTGAGGGTTGAGTTTTACTTTGTTGAAAGGAACAAATGAGAGTGAAGGTGGATTGTGTGTCACATAATGAAGAAATGCATTCATCCCAAGACGTCTGCCAACCCATTGGTTGATTTGGTCCATCAAATTCGCAGTTGCATCAATTAATATGCAGGCATTATTCTTTTCCAGCTCTTTTTTTTATGAATTATAAATTATTGTTAAGGGTATTGTCATGGGTTTATTGGGTTCAAAACTGTAAAAAGGCATGATACATGAGCTTTTAATGAAGGAGAAACTATATATATGTGTGTGTGTGTGTGTGTGTGTGTGTCGTAGCTCGTTTGATTCCATGAACATTAACATTAACATGATATGTTGTCATATGTGTTGTCTGTTGTCTTACCATACTCATTATTCACAGTAACATGTGACGTGAGACCAAACACATGACTGATATAATGTAACAGGCAAGTATTTAAAAAGTAATACATACATTCTTTTTTTAACCACTTTTTGAAAACTGCAACATCTTACTGAGTACACATTGCGAGTCATATCCTTGTAGTCATGAAAGCAGTTTTTTTCTCTTTTTTTTTTTTTTAAACTGGAGCATCTTCTGCTTGTCTGTGTGTTCAGTCTCTTGCAACTGAGATTTTTCTTATTTCAAGAGGAGCGCAGAGGAAAATAATTGATGGTGACATGAAAAACGGGAGGTGGGAATAGAGAGCAGCGGGGTCGGTGGTGGAGTGTGGGATGGAGGGTTTAGATGAATACCTAAGTATTTAGCCTGACTCACAACCACCGCCACCACCACCCACCCACCCAGAAGGAGAAGAATTTTCTCAGTGGGACATCAATCCCATTTCTTCACATCTCCCACTGTGCACAGGTCAATTATATCTTTATTACAGAAAAATGCAGATCATTTTGCTTGCAGAATGTAGGCGCAGAAAGACTGATGATCGGGGAAGGTTTTCAGAATCTCTTATTTCGAGGATATGTGCTGCTTATACAGTAGGCAGGCAAGTTGCGCACGGGGAGTTCACGGTCATAAACAAAGACGGGATTTCACTAATCTAATGGTGACCTACTCTGAAACCCAGCTATAACCTTAAACCACATTAGTGTGGATTCGGTTTGACACTTTGAAGCATCAGCACCTTTACTTGGGTGGGGGAAAGGTGTTGTTTTTTGGCACCCTACACCCACAGGATTGATGCCAGAGCTCAAAAGCTAAAGGTTTCTGGCTTTTTTTTTTTTCTTCTTCCCCTCATCATTTCACGCAATATTTAAAGCTCACGGGTTGACTGCATATTTAAGCTTTGAAATATCCGAGGGAGAACAATATGGAAATGTATGTATGTTTGAAAAAGAAAAAAAATAAATCAGCCGAAATGTGACCCTTAAATTTGCCAACTAAGGGAAATCTGGTGCACTCAGCAGTTTTTAAATGCTGTTATCTATTCCTCAACCTGTCAGCATGTCCAGCATTTCCCACAGTCCTGGAAATCCTGGAAAAGTTACAGAATTTAAAAAAAAAATTTATTTAAAATACAGCTCTGGGAAAAGCAAACATTGGAAAGGTCATGAAACTATGTGCTCTTTTTTTTTTTTTTTTTTTTGGTTTGTTTTTCAGCTGTGGAAAAAAAAAATGTGTTTAATGTCAAACGTGTCTGTTGGTAGAGTTAATTGGTCTTGATGGAATAACAACCCATAAACATGTTTCTGTTTACAAAATGAGGCAACAAAGCCTCAAACGGCTCGTGTCAGCTTGATGAAGACAAATACTGGTGATGACTACGTGTCAGGTAGCGCTTGTGAAAAAGTCAATTACTTTCAATGGCCACTCTGTGCAGGTTGTTTCTCTCTGTGGCCTTATTGGATCAGGTAGTCATAAAACTACAGTTCCTCTTGATGATTTTTTACTGGCCCCATTATCTCTCCATCCATTTTATACACCTGCTTATCCTGTTTAGGGTTGAAGAGGCATGAAATCTCTCCCAGCATGCACTGTGCAGGCAGGAGGTCATGCTATAAAGCTAACAGAGCCCTTGTTGGTCCTGCTCGGCATTCGTTGTTAAAAAAAAGTAGTTTAATTACTTGACTAATCCAAACTGCAAAAGTCATTTGCATTTATTCTTTAATGTAATTTTATTGTTCAGCTGTCAGCTCTGTCGAAGGCGTCTTTAAAACAACTCCAAATCCTCCACGCCCACACGTCACATATTCTGCATTTAACACACGTAGAAGAAGACAATTATGAATAATAAACTAAATCTGCCTCTCCCATAACCAAAGGACACTTTATATACAGCAAAAACAAAAATAGCTCATCTTAAGAGATGGGTCTTAAGTCCAGATTTTAAAACGGCTACGATTTAAAAATAGATACGGATCGAGGCAAGGAGAGCCTTTTCTCGAGCGGAGGAGCTGCAGCACTGAAAGACTTTGTCCCCCACAGAGAGCAGCTCGGTGCGAGGCGTGGCGTGGCGGGGGAGTCCCTCTGTCTGAGGAGCACAGGGTCCATGAGGGGTTGTAGATGTGGATCACAAGATCACAGAGGGATTTAGGAGCCAAATTATGAGACACATGTAGGCGAGGAGGAGAACTTTAAATGTAAACAATATGGTTTAGCATGCAGACCAGCTACAGGACGATTGGTCTGCATGTGTATCGATTCAAAAGCCATGCATCAGGTAGCATCAGGTAGCATCAGGTACCAGAGGAAGGCTGATTCTATTCTTTTGTTTGTCTCCAGTTCTTTGGTTCTTGGTTCTGGCGTGATTTTCTGTCTGCTCCGGACCAGCAGGGGTTTCTATATCCAGCTGCGGTGTCAAAGTAACTTGATTACTGTAAGTGTGACAGTGCAACAAAGCCAGATTCACAAGCATTTTTTTTTTTTTTTTTTTTTTTACAACTCAGAAATGTGTTTTTCTCCCTGTGCCACTTGGATGTTTGAGCTTCACTGTGCAGAATGGCGTGTATGTGCAGAGTTTGATGCTAGAAGGCAGCTTTCACGTTCGTCTGATAAAAGTGGAAAGTTTTTTTTGTAATCATTGGAAAATCATGAGCCTACAAGCTTGATTTGTGACATCACAACTTGTTAGGAAGCCAATCCTGGTCCAGCATGCAATTTACCTGAAGCCTCCAGTGCATTATTATTTCAAGCATAGTAGTATAGTCATAGTATGTGTATGTCTTTATGCATGTCTGGAGAAGATCTTTGTTTTGTATTTGCACTGACAAAAAAGTTTTTACATTGATTTGTCTAAATACAGCAAGTATTGTGTATAAGTAAGTGCTGTATATACTGTGTAGTCTTACATTCTGTTCTGTATATAACACATTATAGTCAATATTTGATTATTAATCATTTTTCTATTATTATTATTATTTTCTATTATCATCATATTAATCTTATTTTTATTTTCGGTATGTAGAACTGTCAAAATGTCAATGTTTGCAGTGTGCTGCTAATACTATCTGCACTATATAAAAATGAATGCGATCAATTATCTAAATGAAATACATTTTCATTTCCTCTCGGTAAGTCCCGATTATTTATTTAAGAAATACGGCTCATAACAAAATGATATGGAATTATAATCAAACTTAGTTTAGTCTTATTTTCATCTTATATTTATATTTCCGTCTTAAGTGTATTCTAATAGTAACACCAAACAGTATGGCTTGTATACTATATGTGTAGGTGTAGGTGAAGGTGTCTGTGTGTGTGTGTGCGAATACGTGCGTTCACAAGTGTGACTCCTGGAGAACAACAGTTGTCGTCTTTTCTTCACGAGCTCATTACATTAATCCGAGCTGTTGACCCACAATTCCACATTGCCTCGCTACCTTGTCCTTGTTATGCCAGATGCCTCATGTGCTACAGATGTTTACCGAGCACGTGCATCCTCCTCCCTGCGGTTATTGAGCCCGCACAAGGATAGATGGTAGATGGGAAAAGAAAAAGCCTGCCTCCCCCTCCTGCGCAAGGTTAATCTCGTCCTCAGCCGCAACTAGCATGTCCCTCTAATGAAGCCCCAACAGACGAACACTTAATAAGAATTAAGAGTAAATTAACCTTGAAGACTTTGCACACGTCTTGCCTCTTTTCATACACTTTATGCATCCATTTCCCATGATCAAGGACGCGCGTGCATTTAGCTAGAGGAGGTCAGAACAAAAACATTCCCTTGACGGTTGCAAATTTCTCTCTGACATCTATGTTCCAGACAGAGCAGAGAGGATGAGCCTCTTATTTTTTTCCCTCTTTAATGTTGTCTGAGGCAGATACGAAGCTACAAGCTGCTCCCCCACCCACTCTCTGTTTTTTCTCTCCTCTGCTGCTGATCAATGCTCTTAATGACGGTAATCAATCAAGAAAATGAAAGATTTACTCTCCGATATTAATTTTGCTCAGCATCGATTTAGGAGCGAAGAGTATTACTGCCATTAATGCCTTTTAAAGGCGCTGTATTGAGTTGTTTGCCTCTAAAAACAAGTCGTTCATCTTCCATTTCAACAGTTTTATTACACCTTTAAACGTAATAGAAACAGATAGCAGTCACCTGAGGTGATATTTAGTAAACTCCTTGATAATCCTGCGTTTTGTGGCTTAAGATAATTACGTTAAAATCAGATGTCAAATCTCAAGTGTAAATGTTCTGCTACACTGAATTCCTTCATCTGGCTTAAAGCTCCTTTTACTGTGTAGACTACAGGTAGACTTCACTGCGTGTAAGAACCTTTTATCTCCTATATGTCAACTTTTCACAAACTAAGAAAAAAAAAAAAGTGCTTTTAAAAAAAAAATTATTTCATTTTATTTTATCTTGACGGCCAGCGCACGTGTCGATCATTACTGAGGAGGTTAATCAGGCCAGATGTTGTTGAGGTTTCTACCTGACAGTGATCATTGTCTGTCTTCAACGTGTCATAATGCACATGTAAAAAAAAACACACACACACACAACAACCATCCCAAGGCTGCTGCGTTGACTCTGGATGTAGTCATGACAGCCGGCACTAATGATACGCCACTCAATGAACCACCAGGGGCAGACAACATGCCAAACCGACGAAACAATTCATGCCACGGGCTGATCCTTCCTGCGATACGGCGTCATGTTACCGTATCATCTGATCAAAGGCTGATGGGGAAACTTGAAAGGTCTGTGCTGTTTTTACTGGCACAAATCTTTTCTTCAACCTGTCTTGATGTTTGAGTGCCGTGAAGTGACAACGCCACTTTGTTGCCGTCTTCTTATGGCGAAGAAACTGCATTATTATAGTATCATATACATATATATATATATACACACACACACATTATTTTGTGATTGTGTACGTCAATAATGAGAGATAATGACGCTTGTTATGGTCACTTCCTTTTTATCTTGACATGGATAGAGTGCCTTTTAGCTATGTTATTCACTAGTATAACACAGCATAATGCTTTAAAGCCAGATTGCCTGAGCGTCGTCTTTATCCCCATCTTTTCTTTCTTTTGTCAGTAGTATACATGCTCCTCAGCCAGAGTGAGAAAAGTGGAGCAGGTTTTGTTGATGACTTAAGGGATGGAAAGCACACCGGGGCTTCTAATGCACCTAGTATTTAAATAATCCCCGGGTCTCCTCCATCCTTTTGATGCCTTTGTTCACTTTGAAAAGTTATCACCATACAGCCTGTACTGTTGGCTTGGGGATGAAGAGAGAGAGAGGGGGTGGGGGGGCTGGGGGGAGGGAGATGTCGAATCGTGCCGCCATACCTTTTCTTCTGCATCCGGTTCCCAGAGCGTGAAAGAACATCTGAATACACATTCGAAATCTTATCTCGCTCCAGCCTTACTGCCGAATTCTTCCTTTTCCAGGCACTCTAGAAAGCAAGGCAAAAGGGAACCCAGGAATAATCAGCCATGCTTATCTTTCTGCAGTACTGAGGGGAGCTATAATGAGACTCACTCATCCATAGTGGAGAGCTTAATAATTCATTGTGCTAGCTTTGCAGGTGAACCCTATCACATTACAATTTAAAAGCTCTAAAGCTAGTATTGCTGAAGGGGAGAGCAGCTAGGATGAATGCTAGGCTGAAAAGCTCTCGTGCATACAGGTACATGGACGCCACACACACACACGCACACACACACACACACACTTAATAGTCACCTTACAAGATTATCAACATCACGACCGTCAACCAAGTACTACTTCAAAGCAATAAACACAAACAGAGTTTATTGTGAAGTGGCCCTCCTTTTGTTTTTTTAAAGTTTTTTAATCTCATATAAATGAATGTAAATCAACTCCTCCCCCGGGAACAAAAGTTAACATTTTAAAGCCACAGGATGTCAGAGACAGAAAAAGAAATAAAACAAATCTTTTTACTTGTTTTTGTCTCAAGGGCAAAAGAATTAGTGTCTTGTCTTTTTCATAATGCACCCTCTCACACACACACACACACAAACACACACACAAAACCCCCCCCATCAGCTGGCAGGGTGCCAAACTCTTGCAAAGCGCAAGGAGGGGGGGGGGGCGGACATTAGTATTTCTGCGCTTCAACACTCTTGTTTTCATGAGGACCTTTGCTCTGATTAAGGATCTAGAACAGTCTGCTGGCATTTTTTATTCCCTCCTAAAACTCATTTTCTCACAGGGAACCTTCAGACATTCTACAAAGATGAGGTCGGCTTTGTCAGTGACCTCTGGCACCGGCTGTCTGTGGAGCGCATCCCAGATGGGTTGGACTGTGGCCCATACTTCTTCTAGCTCCCTCTCTTTGTCTGTGTCTCTCTCTATCTGTTGCTCTCGCTCCCACTCCACTTCCTCCCCCTTCTCCCTACTCATAGGACAGACCAAAGAGCCCGGGTCGCTTGGCACAAGGACTGCATACAGGAGTGACCTTGCAGGGCTCCCTAATGGAGAACTTGGCGTTGTTCCACGGTTTCTCAGCCAGCCTCCCTTCGCAGACATGCGCCCCCCCCCCCCCTCCACCACCACTGCCATCTCTTGGTCTATAGATCCAGGCTATACTCACCTCTAACCCCCACCCCCCTCCAACCCGAGAGCTGGGACACATCACATCACTGACATTAATTGTCACAGGCTGATAAAAGCTCCCTGCCCTGCTTCACTGCAGGGATACTGTCGAGTCACACAGGAATTCAGTTCGCTCCATGGAAGCTATACAATAGGCTGACAGAATAAGCCCTTTGCATCCATGTGTGCTCAACATGACAAATGTGTTTGCACATGCAATGATGAGAAATGTCAAAACACGTCGGAGTCACGTTAGCCCACTGTAACCCTCAGGAAATAAGTGTGATGGGATTAACCGATAAGTAGATAATTCGCATCTAAGAGTATTATCTCGGGATAAAACAGTGCTTAAGTCATTTTAGATGATCCGCTGCCGTAGCGTACTCCTTACAGTGAACCAACAATAATATTATGCCTTTTTTTTTTGTGCAGATGAAAGCCAGTTCTCAATATGGCTGATGAATTGCAAGCAAATGTGGGGGAATTAATATGAATATTTAATGACCTAATTAACAGAAATGTACCTCATTTCACAGTCATACTATAACATGCTATATTGGTTAAAGCACAAGCACATAAAGCCTCCTTCAGAATGGAGATGAGAAGTTCCAGGAATTTAAAATCTTAACTGAGCTGATCACAGCAAATATCTGGTAATAAATGGTTTTATTGGCATGCACATATTATTTTAAAGTCCTGAATCCCCATATCACATCCAACCCATGCTCTGGGAGGACTGTCCACCATGAAACATACACTAACACGCACAAAAAAAATAGATATATATAAAATTGTCTGATTTTCCAGTATGAATAAATGCAAGAAAAGAAAGGAGTTTGTGGTAAATTAGAGGGGTTTTAGATTTCTGGTAGATATTTTCATTCCACCCTGTGGTTAGGTGTTGTATAGAGTGAACTGTCTTTGTTAAAAAAAAAAACAATGAGAGCGTTAGGCTGGACTCAAGAGCGATTCAAGGGTACGACATGAAAAACTGGGTCTGTGACCTTGTTACACGTGTGCGAAAAAGCTTTTAAAAAAAAGCCCAGGATTGAATCAAACCAAAGACCAAAATGAATGAGTAAAGGTGACCTGGGTCTCATTTACGCAGATAATAAGTTGGAATAACCTCGAGAAAAAGGTGCATAACCTGTGAAATATTATAAACTGGAGTAAAATGTTTCCAGATCTCATTAGAGCCGTCCACGGTAACAGACTAGAAAACTAAGACTAGATTCTTAGTTGTGCTCAGTAGGATCTAAAATTTGTTTCTCTAACACAAATTTGAGAAATGAACGCAGGAAATTGCTTTTAACCAACTTGCTCAAGGTACATGAAAAACTGCAGAATGTCAACTTGCTTTATTGTGAAGAGGTCCTTTGCTTTGGACTATTTTTTTTTGAATAGCGCACTGTAGTAGAGAATGCTTGTTCTAGTCTAAAAGGCGTGTTCATATTTTGTCAAAAGGAGCCTTGAATAATAAGTATTCCTGCAAAGCCTGCGAGTCAATAGACGGAGGAGCACAGAATAATGATTCTAGGTTTGCAGGGCCATTCAGACTTCAGAGGTAAATATTTCTGTTTGCAAATGTAATAAGGCTGCCTAATTGGTTCCTGTACTGGTTTCAGCACATCTGTTCACAACGTTTTTTGGTTCTTTTTGTTGTTTTTTTTACACTTCTTACATATGTAGTTTATAGAGAATCAAAATGTATTCTTTTCAATCAAGACCTTGGAACAACCAAAAGTGCCCTGCCTGAGGATCTCAAACTGGCGCTCCAGCTTGCACAGGACTTCAAGGATTGTGATATAGCCACGGGACATAGCCAGCTGAGCCATGAAAGTAGAATCTTAAAAAAATCAATTCTGAAACTCACAGGTAGCTGCAGCAGAGATTATTTCTCCTTCAAGCATTGCTGCAGCATTTTGGAGGGGTTGTAAGAAACACTTTTCAGTAACTGCAGAGAGGAACACTGAGTTACGGTAATCCAAATGAGAAAAAAAAAAAATATATATATGGAGGACTTTCTCCAGGTGTACTTGGGATAAAGAGGCCTTGGTTTAAGTTCAAATACATTTCTACTGGCAGCAGGTGGTTTGTTTGGATGTGCAATCGGTCAGCCAGGTAGATAAAGATACAGCTTTAGCCTACTGTCACCGTGGACTGGTTGGGAAAATCACTAAAGGTGATTTACAGAAGAAAAAAAGGTAAATGAGCCAAATATGTGACGCCTCACATATTTGTTGTAGCAGCACTTTGCATGTGATTTCAAGGTGGATGGTGAGAATAAATAGAGATGCAGGATTTCCACTTTCCTCAGGTACAATCTTAGAGTAGTTTTATAGAAAGGTGATGGGTAGTGGTGTTTCTTCCAAAAGAGAAAAAACTCAAATATCATTATTACTCTTCACAACATGTGATAATGTCCAGTGTCCCCACATCAACTGCCGGCTGAGTGTTGAAATGGCATGAGCTGCTCTCGGTGATTTTTCTGAACACTCGGAATCCTTCACATAGATGAGACCTTTTGAACCCCAGACTGCAGTTGGTGGTTAAAATATGCATTAAAATTTCAACAAAACACCCCAGAATATATATATATATATATATATATATTAACCATACAACCTTAACTGCAAACAGTTACATTTGAAAAAGGAAAAAAAAAAAATAACACATGGGAACATTAGTTTTGGTCAAAGAGCAGGATTAAATAATAGCATCGCTTTGGTATTTCTCTTAATATATGCTGTGTATCGATTTCTACTGAAAGCGCACGGTGTGTGGGAGCAGCGCGACCGAATGATGTCGTGATATTGTTGATATTTAAGCTACCGTTGCTTCAGTGATGATAAAAAAAGGCTCATGCGTCTACATTTATAGCAGTTGTTAAATTGCAGATGCACAGTGAAGGTCACACGTTCCACAGCGACATGGCTGATTTAACCTCTTCTTGAGTACGGTATATATTCTAAGCGGCATTAATTCTGCTGCCAGTAATTACTCATTTTAGTAATTCGACATATATATAAATATGTTTTTGAACTGCAGACTTTTTTTTTTTTTTTTTTCCCCACGCGAAACTTTTAAGGATGTAGAGAGAAAAAGTGAGAAGAGTGTGTTGCGTTAATTCAATTTCGCAGGTTGTAAAGATAAAACAACATTAAGTATAGCAGCAGATGTGTGTGTCATTGTATTATCCAGCATCTCAAGGCTGTTATTCTCTTAGATGCTATGAAAGCAAGCTTAAATACCACTCTGGTATGAGTCTTTGTAAATAAGAGTAACATTAGTGATAACCCTGCTTCTTGCTCAAAATCTAGATCACTGAATCATGTCTGTTTTGAAGATGATATTTCCTACAAGTGTGAGGCACTAAATCATAAATTCACTACCGCTGGTTTGGAGTTGATCGTGGCAGTCTTTACAGTAGATGCTGTTTGACAGTTGGTAGTAAAACTTGCCAAACAGCATTTTCTTGGCCAACTGAGTCAGCAGGATATTATACTTCATAGCCTGTACAGAAGAAAATTGGAGGAAAGACATGTTGTTGGAAAGACATGACTGACGTGACTCAGACACATGGGATTTTGTACTCCGGTTACACTTGTTTTGTATGATTTCCAATAATACTCTCAGAACAGAACCGCAGAAAGTACAAAACGCATCCAGCTACGTGTACTTGATATATTTCAACTGATGCCGTTCACGAAGATGGCCGCAGCTTGATGTAATCTCAATAGAGGAAATGCACATGCGTGTTTACAACAACAACGCACCTCTTCCAATTTTGATGTTTTGGTTGAGTCTCAATAAACCCTATTTCAAGCCGCATGTTTAAATAGTTTTAAATCGGTTTTTCCACCAGACAAAATTAGCATTAGCATTAGCATTAGCGCAGTCAACCATAGACAGTAGATGCACAGCGCTAACCAAGCTAGCAGTTAGCGTTCAACACCAACAGGTGACATCACAGTGGCTACATCTATAGTTTTTAATAGAGTCTCTGGGCCAGACACATGATAAAGTAAAGGCTAATGCTGTCAACTGCTTCCTAATACCAAGGGTTAGCGGCTTGGCTCCGTCCGTTGCCGGCTGCTTCATCTGCCCTTTGATTTGAACTACACTTTACATCCATCAGCAATTCTGCTTTTTAGTCTTTCACCTGAGAAACTGTTTTATGTTTACAGTGCTGCCCCCAAATGGCCAAAAAACATCACGTAATGCAGGTTTGAATAGTCTACATTTTACCACCTGAGAGGAGAAAATGTGCAGTTAGAATATGGGCTGTGATCAGCTGATTGACAGACTCCAGGATGTAGTCTACCAGAATCATTACTGTGACTGATTCCTTTTCCCCTGTCGCACACAGCCAACCGTGACAAGCCATTTGCCTGCAGGACCGCCAATTCCAATCAGTGCTGGTCAATGAAAACCAAACGCACCACAGACAACTATGTTGACAAAAATAAATAAAAAAACACATATAGAAAAAAATAAATAAATACAATAATACAAACAAATAGATGTGTGCTAAGTATTCCTCATAGAGATGACTTTGCCATGAGGGAGATTTGTGGTTGAAAGTGAAACTTTATAAGATCAATAATGTCAGAGGACTGTCAATAACAACTTGCTTACATGTATTGATATGCTGACAACCCAAAGAATGGCTTGTTTGTCCAAAGGCTTACTACAAATCAATGCACTTGTCTTAGTTCAGTGACATTATGTTCACTGGCCATCACGGGACTTAATGATGTGTTGCTACACTGCTGTATATCCAAATACGTTCCCCCTCTGGTATAAGCTGTTGGGGATGTGACCATGGATAAAGCTTCATTCATACTTGTAGCACCCGTATATACACACACAGGACAGATTCATTCACAGCCGCTAAATTAAAATCAATCAATCTGTTGACTAATCTGACATAAACCTGCTTTGGGATTGTGGGATAATCTCTGATGGAACCTGGAAGTGGTTACAGAATCTATGTGTACCTGATGTTATCTGAAATCACTATGCAGCCACGTTGCTTCACATTGTCCCAACAAACAACTGAAAAATCAGGAATTACTGATCAGGGCTCCCGTTCCTGAAAACTATTGATCCGAGTAAACTTAGTGTTAGTTTATTTTATTTTTTTAAACGGGGGCATTCTAGACATTGTTACATAGGTGAAGCACTACAACACATGCACTGTATGGTAGGGATGTAGACTGTTTTATGTAGGCTTTTAACAACCTAATAACCAAACTGCAACCACAGATTCAGGATAAAAACCAGAACAGAACTGATCAAACAGATGGTATGTGTGTGTATATATATATATATATATATATATATATATATATATATATATATATATATATATATGTCTGTAGGGATATGTTTTATATATGATGTATTGCCGTGTAGTCATCACTGTCCTCATTTCTGCCTTATGTTGGCAGAAAGTTTATTACAGTTTTGACGGATCAAACAAGTATGTGCATATGGAAGAAAAAAAAGAAAAAAAAAGTTATACTTTTGGTTTTGGTTTACTCTTACAGCCCACTCTGCATTACCAGTTCAGCACCAAGCATCGAGCAATCATCAGAGTATTTTTCCTACTAAAGAGCAGATATTTTCTTCTCTCGGGATAGTGGAGTCAAAACAAAGACTACTGAGAGTGGATATTGAACTTGCATCCAAGCATGTGGCCAGAAACAAGAGTCTAAAATGAATGCTAGTGTTTCACTGTGCTTGCTGGATGTGTAAATAAGCAGACAAGCCAACTTTGGCCGTTTTGTGATTCCAATGTTTTCGTTACCCCAAGCATCAAATAAATCACTGCAATGCAGGTTTAAGTGTGCAACACAATGAAGAATAATGAAAAAATAAAATATGAAACGTGTGTGTTTGTTGCTTTTACCCTTCTGGGAGAGGGTAGGGAGTGGAGCAATTTAGAGCTGTGGAAACCCACACTGGTGGGTTTGGACATGAACCGCCTGTTTAATGTCATGCCACAGCGTCTCAATAGGATTCAGGTAAGGACCTTGACTAGGCCGCTCGTTCTTTTTGTTTTTCCTCCAGCCATTCAGAGGCGGACTTGCTGTGCGACTGTGTGTTTTGGGTTATTGTCCTGCTGCAGAACCCAAGTTCGCTTTAGTTTGAGGTCACGACTAGATGACCAGACTTACTCCTTCAGGATTTTTTTGGTAGACAGCAGGTTCATGGTTCCATTTATCACAGCAAGTTTTCCAGGTCCTGAAGCAGCAAAACAGCCCCAGACCACCACACTATCACCACCATATATATTTTTTTCCTCTCTGGATGTTGTTGTGAGGTCTTTTATGATTTTTTGGATGAGTTGTCATCCAGCTACAGGTTTAGGAATGACTTTATAACCTTTTCCAATTTAAGTGATTTCTTGATTGAGAACAGGTGTGGCAGTAATCAGGCCTGGGTGTGGCTCGAGAAATTGAACTCAGGTTATGTTTTAACAGGGGGAAGCAAATACTGTTTCCACACAGGGCCATGGAGGTTTGGATTTTGTTTCCCCTTAATAATAACTATAAATCACCACTATAAATCATGTACAGTATAGCAGACACCATCCTGGAAGGACTAGTGTGTATTAAATAAATAAATAAATAAATACTGGTCACTTATTGGACAAGAAATAAGCAATGCATTCTGACAGAACTATTAATAAAACTCTCCACATATAAGTGATAGGACAGCATCTTTCTCCGTGTTGAAATGTGAGGAATGCTGCCTACAGTGCGACTCCTCTTTCCTGACACTTGACTTGTTTAAAATGATGTAAACATTGCAAGAGGAAGTTATGTGGCCAGCAATCTCATTTCTGCAAGAGAAAAATCAATGCAATTTCAGCATGGACAGCAGAGATGCATTTTAATGTCAGGTGGGAATGAAATCAGACTACATCATATCTGGAAAAGAGTCTGGTGCATGTAAATGTCCGGTGTAAAAGAAAACCTTGATTTTCTAGTAATATTCAGTAAGATAATGTCAGTGTGAGCTTTATTTAATGTGTGACCAAATGCCATCTGTAATGCATTTCATTCCTTTCAGTAGTTTTTCATCTTGATCCGAACACGTGCTATGATTAGCTGAAAGTGGGCCGATATTATTCCCTGTCACATGATTGTTCCCCTGAGTTCGTAGCCAGCTTCACCAGACTTAATTATAAAACTGTGAACTTCCATGGGAGGAAGCCCGACACCGTATCAGTTTAAATCTCGTTTATCACAATGTGAAAAAATAAAAAATAAAATAAAAAAGGCTTGAAAAGGTGCAGAGTAAAAAGGAAGGAAAGGAAACAGAGACGATGAAAGGAAAGAAGAAAAAAAGAAGGGAATGAAAAGGAAGTGGCTCTCCACGGATGGCTTGTCATCTGAGGTGAGACTGAACAGAACAGAGGTAAACAATGGATGTTTGGTAAAAGGCAGAAGCAGTCAGTCAGGCAGTAATAAAAAAATATAAAAAATAAAAAAATAAAAATGAAAGACAGAAAGAAAGAAAGAAAGAAAGAAAAAAAGGGGAAAAAATCAAAAAACAGCCGCTAGTCTTTCTGAGGGGAAGCTGCCAGACTCCATTTGTCTGAGCGTGCAGCACACTCTGTCACCTGCCATAACTACCCATCAACCCCCTGGATTTTTCATCCTCAACAATCCTTTGTACTTGTGTAGTGAGTTTTGTGTGTGTGTGTGTGCATACTGCATGTATGTGCATCTATATATATGAGTGTGTGTGTGTGTGTATGACTGTGCTTCTCACATGGTCCAGACTGGTGTCAGGGCTTGTTTTGAAGTGGAGGAGAGAGACGCAGGTAGTGATACTAGATGACAGTCTTGACTGTGTTGTAGCGCCAGGAGTGTTGACCTGCTAAGAAGGCTGTGCCAACGCGAGGCTCCTGCCTGGGCTTATCTCAGACCTTTACTTCCTCTTGCTCGGAGACAGTGTTTGCATTTCCCTCCTGTGAAGATCAAGGTATTAAATGAATGACTGAGACATTATGAAAATTAAAAAATAAAAAAAATAAAAAAAATGTTTAAATAAGCGGAACAGTATTCTGATTGACACATTGTGTGTTATGGAAAAATTCTATGATTGAAGTCAGTTTAGGATTTGGTCACAAAAAAAAAAACTTTTTCTGCAAAACATGATGTCCAGATTGTATTTTTTTTTAAATCGATTTTATAAATGATTCTGTTCAACCTATTTTTATACCTTTTTAATGGAATGGAAAACATATACACTGAACATTATCTGCAAAACATTTACTGTCAACATGTTTAATTTGTTTTCACTCTGAAATCTGCTCCTGGCAACTACTGTCTGGTTAACATTTTCATGCTTGTGTTGATGCATCTAAGAGTATTTAGTTAAGGTCAAAGAAAGCTTGTGGTCTTGATTAAATATTGAAGATGTAGTGTAGTGTAGGATTGTAGTGCCAAAATCCATCTTTTTTTGTTACTATACCTCCACCGCAGCCCGACAGGAGAACACAAAGATAATCGTAAAAACTTCAGATACAGTTTTAAATACATATTTTGCACAAAATGAAAGACACACACTGTGGATTTTGACTCCCATCGCTTACATTGAAAGCATATTTGAAGGCCATCTTTTAATAGCCAGTATGAACAGGAGGAATGATTACGGCTTTTATGTGGACACCTGTTTTAAGACAGACTTAAAAGAAAGAATATGAACCTATCCTTTAATACAGTGAAACAGTTGCTTGTTTAAACATCCCATAAATAAGGCTTTTATCTGGAGTTGGGTTGAGGCAGATACATATTCACATTCCTTCCACCTCTGCTTTGGTCTCTACCAACTCCTGAGGAAAAGATCCGTCTCTTAAGATGCTAAAAGCTCCACTACAGTATGTTCATAAGATAGTTGCTCACTGAGTCTGTCTTGCTTTTTGGTTTTGGCCAGGTAGTGTTTTTCCAAGTTTTTGTTGTTGTTGTTGTTGATGTTGTTGTTGTTGTTGAAGACAACTGCCTGATGCTGAAACCAACACTAATGAGAGCAGTAAGAATGAAAAATAGTGAAGTTGCAGGTTGTAAATCCAACACAACGAGCTGTCAGATGCTGAAACACTTCATAGTGTTGGAGGTGGGAATCTGCGGAGTCGGGTGATAATTCACCGTGCGTGACACTACGAACAACCCCTTCTCTTATATACTGTATGTCATCATGTGATCCATTGTTAACATAAAGTACTGATGAGAGCGGCTTTAACGCTAGAAAGGGGAAGTTGATGGGACACTTTTGCAATGTTTAACAGAAACAAAAACCTTTTCTGAAAATGACAGATGCTAGTGTTTTAGTAGACTGAACCTAATATTACACAGGACACACGCAAACCAAATTCATAACGATAATCCAAGCAGCAATAATGTTCCCCCTGTGAAGTGTTGGACAAAATAAATCAGGGGTATGTAGACATTTTGTAGGACGATCGCTCGATGAATCCCGATCTGCTTGTCACAGCCACATCTGTCCTGTAGACAATTCCAACACAGTACATGTATGTACAGTTCAAAAACGGAGCCGGCGCATTCACACCAATCTTTTATTTTCACACTTGGCACAGGTCCGGTGCGACACTTGTGGTAGCTGGCACACTTTCCCTATTTTAAATAAAACAGGGGGCGGCTTTTGCAAAAACCTTTCACCGTGAATCTGACATGCCTCCTTGTAAATTCGGCTGTCATTTCAACTAACCCTTCACCCCCCGGAGAGGGTGACAATGTGCGAGAGATTTCAGCTCTAAATAAGATGAAGTTACTTCTAACCCAGTGAGAAAATCGTGTCATGGATTGGGAATTGAAGTTAGATTCAAAGAGAAATGAAGGTAATATATATATATATATATATATATATGTATATATATGACTTGCACTCACTGTGTTTCAGCATCAGACTGCTAGCTGTGTCTAGACGTGTCTCCTCCACTCGATTCTTCAAGGATAAAAAAAAAAAAGAGATTTCTTAAGACCAGCATTATATAACATGTCTTTTAGTGTTTTCTTTCTGTGTATTAGCTTATAATATTAGCCGTCAGGTAGTGTTCACACACCTGGCTTGTTCCTGTGAAGGACAGTCATTCCAGGTGCAGCGAGCAACCGATGCAAATCAATCATTTTATTCTGAGAGAGATAATTTATGATGTGCTCGGAGGGTTACGGATTCAATCTCCACCATGTTCCCACTGTCATGTCCCATGTTTAGGGCTGTCATCAGTCTTCATCAGGCACCCCGCTCCACTCCTGCCACCCCTATCTCCAGAGTCACGATTTATCCCACAAATAATTGATTATGACAGGTTGCATGCAAACAGAGAGGGAGCTAAATGTGATTAATCACTTTGTTCGATTAATTACAGCTGATTATGCGTTTTAAGCGCCAATCTCACAGCAGATGATCACTGGAGAGGTGCCCATATATTCACCTGGGGTTGACCATCCGCTATCACAGTGTGGGTCATGTGATTTCAGTAAATTGAGTTTAGAAAAAAAAAATGCATTAACACTCTTTTGTGAAAAGAACAATTTAACTCTTTTTGTTGGTTTTTTTTTGACAATTATAATCCTCAAATCCTTTGAACTGTGTTTTATGTCATTAGAAAAATCCAAGCAAAAAGCTTGTTGCCCTGTCTGACTTCCCCCGGATATTCAAAGTAATACAATACCATTCCCAGTGAAAATTGCAAATCAGATCACATAAGCAGGTTCACAAAAAAAGCAATTAAGATTCAGTGAAACATGTAATTTAATCAGACAAAAAAAAAAAAAGAAATACATTAAGGTTAAGAGTGGAGTATTCTGGCCTTTTTTTTCCTTTTTGCCTATTATTCAAATGAAGTCACCACGCAAATGGTACGTTTGACAAGCACACACACACACACACACACCTGCCTAGATTGACAGACAGTGCCGACTGATATAGGAGACAAGAAAAGAACTGAGGCCAAGCACGAGTCCCGCCTCTGTAGTCAGCACGACTCCAATAACATGATCATGAAGAAGAGGAGCAGTTTTACTGAGGCAGCTTGTCAAGCTTTCACTTGTTCCATCGCCTTTTCATTGAGAATTCTGCTGCAACGCGCGGCATCAATTAAGCTTGCCTTTACAACAATCCATATCAGCAAAACGTGTTCTTGTTGGACTAGGCATTAAGTCGATTCCTTCCAAATTACAACAAATTAAAGGAAAATAGACAACAGCTGCCGATATGTAAGGAATAGCTTCACTAACTTCTAATTGTAACAATAGACTTGTGAGGATTGTGATGAGCGTCTATTCTTTAGGGGGGAATTTATATCTTGTTTGCCTCCTCACAAAGCTGTTTTTGATTTCTCATAAGAGGAAAAAAAAAACCAACAACATCTGCATGTTGAGGCTGCATGCAATAATAAATAGGATTTGTACTCCATGATTGCTTCAGGGTAATATGTTGTGTATATTGTTTACACATCCGCATAGAAGACATAGAAAGTCTCCTGCTGTCAATTTGGATGTTAATATTGAGATGTTTAAGGGGCGCTGTATAGATCTGTACTGTTTCCGATTAATTCCTAAACACTTCCTCGTTATGTCATCGGTATCGGCGAAAGACGGCATTGGGAGTTCATGGCGTGGCTGGACAGACGAACGGCAGCAAGAAAACTCAGGCCCCCGGACTATAAATTAAGAGGTTGTTGAAAGGAGAAGGAAAAAACTGAGCGCCTGTCGTCTCTCGTGAATGCTCCAGACTGCTGATCTAGTGAGTCTGTGAAGTCTGTCTTGAAGTCGAGTCCTATTCCTCAGAGTCTGTCACAAGGAGCCAATACTTAGTACCATCACAATGATAGATGGAGGTGTAATCACGCGCTGACACTCTTGACTGAGAATCGCACTCGTAAAAACACTTGAGTCAGCTCGATTGATCATGCGTTTTTTTTTTTGTTTTTTTTTTTGGAAGCTGGATACTTCAGAGAACTTAGTTTGTGACAGTTTTCCTTTGTAAGGTCAGACCGCACAAGCTAATGGCCGCTTCATCACTGCTGTGACCCACCTTGTAGGCGTCTGGCTGTATGATAAGAACAAGTTAAGGTTAAAAGGATTTTGTTAGATTGACCTTCTGTCCTGTGGTTGCATACATCTGCCAGTTGTAGACAGAGTTATAGATTCGGCAGAGATTGAAAGGCCGAAATGGTTTAATGACAACTTGACTTGAGCCTTCCAGTATGAAATATTGCAGCTTCTAAAGCTATGACTAAGAGGAACTGAAGTATCCAAAAGATTATAGTGAGCAAGATGGCTGCGGTGAATCATTTGTGTTTGACATCACTGTATCGATCCATCAGACAGGCTTTGGCTATAAAGCACCTTTTGTGCAGCAATGTGATCCAAGGTGCTTAAAGGAAAAAAAGAATCACAATAAACATAATCTGTTAGAGATCCTCGTCTATGTAAGCCAGCTCCTGCCAGGAGGAGAGAGGATGAAGGTTAGCAGTTACAATTATTAGATATCAAAAGGTAAAATAAAGTAAATCAAAACTAAAAAATACCAACCTAAATTTAAATATTAATATACTTAATATACTGTATATATATATCTGACTTAAAGCTGCTATAATCAACATTTTTATGCCAACAATGGGACTAATGATGACTGTCAACAAAACAAATGACTGTCTGGAAGGGATCCGTGAAAGAACCTTCAAAGAATAATCAAGGGTTTTTTAATAATAATCACCAATTTTTATTCTCTCACCGCTCTTGTCAGTGTCGATTCTGGATGCAGCATTTGTGGCTCCAGAGGGACGTGCATGGAAGTCAGCGCCTGCTGGGGCAGAAAACTGCCTTGAATCTGTTTGAATCTGAAAAGAACAAATCTAGGGGTGTGGAGTTAGAAAGAAGTGAGGTTACCAGACCTCATTTCTGCTTTAGGCCAGCAGCTCCAGATTACATTAGCCACTACTATATATATATATATATATATATATATATATATATATATGTATAACACACCTGAATCAAACTGCTGGACGTCGAGTTGCATCTTGAGTAATGTATGAATGTTTGTAAGAAAGAAGTATGCATGGAATAAGAACAAAAACTCATCATAAGTCAGACAGTGTAGGAGTACAGTGCTTCTTTCAGGCAACACCCTCGGCTCCTACTGAGGGATTCCAAAGCATTCCCAGTCCAGAAGATACACGTTCCCTCCAGGGGGAGACATCCAGGAGGCATCCGAACCAAACCGCATCAGCAGGCTCCTTTTCGATGCGAGGGAGCAGCGGACCCTCCGGAGGAAACTCATTTCGGTTGCTCGTATCTCACTCTTTCAGTCACTACTCAAAGCTTGTGACCATAGACGAGGGTTAGAACGTAGACCAACCGGTACATCGAGAGCTTTGTCTTGTGGCTCATCAGCGTCCGCATTACCGCTGACGCTGCACTGATCCGCCAGTCAACCTCAAAACACAACACAACAAATGAAAATGCAATGACTATGTTGTTTTCTCCTGCAAAAGCTCCAACAATGGAAAGATTAGATATGCAGATTGTGAAAACCTCCGAAATGCAAAAGAATCTGTCATTCACTCGATTTAATTGTTGCAGATTAGAGTGACAACAATTTCTTTACTTGCAAATAATGGTATGGATTATATGACAACATGTCTGTATATAAAACATCAAGAAGTCTACACACATCCACACTTTTTACTCTGTTATTTTGTTCCTCTCACAGGCATCTGCAGTACATGGCGGCATTAAAATGTCAGCGCGGTGACCCTTTCCTCCTGATTTGAGGCGTCTTATAATGATGGTGGCTACTAATGATGAAGGAAAAAAGTCCCGCAGCTGCACAGGACCATTTTTATCCTCAATTAGAAATCAGAGTGCATTTGCAAAATGAAAGCGGGGCATTTATTCAAGAGCATAAGAAGTCGGATCAAAGGGAAGTAAGAAAGCAGCACAACACGATAAACACAACAGCTAGTCAACCTCATGATCCCTGTGGGATCTTTGAAAATACAATTAAACACCAGGAACAAAACCAACATGTCAATCAGAGCCGCGTGTCTTTGAAATCCGGGAGGAAAATAAGAATCCTTTGCCGTGATGAAAGTGTGCTTTGTAAATACTCAGAACAGGGAGAACAGAACCGGCGTATTTATAAATCTACTTTGGTTTTACTAGATAACCCCTGTCCCTTTTTTTAGCAAAAGTGCTACAATTTCAGTGTTTTCTTTGTAGTACAGCTTCTTTTCATTTCTGCAGAAGATTGGAGCATCATTTATTATTTCTCTGTTTTGTTTTTTTGTTTTCACTATTTCTAATATCTATCCAATCCTAGTCAAGGGCGAAACAAGTTGGTGAAAACAGCCACTTAAGACAAATGACATATCACCAGCACTTACGACATGAGCATTTGACTCATCGGATTAATAAAATCATTAAACTGCATAAAAGCCCTTGCCATTCAACTCAGGTCCCCACAGTGTTTCACCTTGTCTGCTTGGCAGCGAGGGGCCCTCTGTCTTGTTGAGAAATGAGAGGAGGTTAGTCTCGGCTCTTGCAGCTCTCGTCGAGCCTCTCCGCCCCGGCCGGCACGTCTGCTTCACTCGACGCCATTGATTACCTGATGCAAGCGAAAGCCAAGTTTACCGCTCTGATCATTAATCCTGCCACAGCCTCGCTCTTAAACAACAACCCTCCACCACCACCATCTACCCCCCCCCCCCCCCCCCTTTCCTTCCCCACATCTGGCATTTATTGAAGTCATGAGAGCATTGGCTAAATGAGGCCTGAGTAATGGAGGCTTTGTTGAGACATGAAGTGGGCGGAGCTTACCATCAAATGACACAGGCTTCTTGAAATCTACACAATATTTTATGGCAGGGGGGGAGAAATTCCTACTCCAGCAGATTTGTAAAGTGTCAGAAAGACATTTGAAAGCAGGGTCTTTATTGTATTTATCAGACTTCTAAAAATGACATTACAGGATGCTGTAAAGAGCCAGTTTAGGACTAAAACAACTAAGAGACTAAGACAACTTACAGCTAAGCGTTTGTGTAACATTTTAGAGCAACTGTCACATGATTTCACTTGTGTCCCCTATATGATAAAATGTATAGGTGAATGTCTAGATCTGACTGTTCTACTTCTCTCCATCACTTCCGCTTATCAACGCTGTCAGAAACCCCTTCATTCACAATTCTCATACCACCATACTTGACCAATGATATTTCTGGCCGCGTTCCTCAAGCCAATCAGTCTCTAGATGCCGTCCTTTAGATTTTTCTACAATTCCGCCATTCTGTCTTTCAGACCAACTATCTTGTGACCTTGCTCCTCCCCCATCCATACCGTGACCTCCATGATATCCAGCGAGACTCATCCAAAGGTTTCCATCAACCACCTGCTGACTCCACTCCACCACCACTAGCGCTAGACTCCACAGGGGATCCTGTCCTATCTTCTATCTTTATGAAGAGGCTTCACATCATTGGAGTCTAATTGCAAAAACTCTTTCTGACATCAATAAATGACGCTAACATCAATAAATATCGTAATACACTTCCAATTGATCTCTGCTAATAGAAATAAATGGTGACTTTGGAAATTAGTCTGATATAGAAAGAAATTAACTAACCCACTTGTTCGGCACTACAGTAATTGCGGATCTACTCTCATGATTTTATTATTGTGAGTAGGAGTAAACGTGGAGGATTTTTACTTTCATCTCTTTTTTACTTAAGTTCAAAATTTCATATTTATAATAGTTTGATAGATTCGGGCCCAGAAAAACATCACAACTTTCACTTTTGATGTTGCGGATTTTCAAAAGTGAAGGTCTCTTCAACGTCTATTCAAAGTCAAAGCATTTTCTGAGCTCTTACTTGTTATCTTTTTAAGGAACTGGGGGGGAAAAACAGAGGGGGAAACCATTATTTTTAGAATTGCTCCTTTACTCCGGGGAGAGCACCTCCAACACAAGCATCAACACAATAGCCTTGTTGCATGTCCTCCAAGCCAGTCAAATATGAGTTCTGTGACTCCCACACATTATGTGGCAGAGACACTGACTGAGAGGAAATTTCACACCAGGTAATTATCTACTGTTTTTCTTTGCCTTTGGGGGGGAAGGTGGGCGAGGCCTGCTTGAGGGGGTGGTTGAGGGGGGAGGATCTCACTCACACCCTCAGATGTGAGGGTGAAAATTACACAGCCTCCTTGGTGGGCTTGGAGAGCCACCAGACCTCATCAAGCAGCAGGTGAGCGCTTTTTTGCATCTCTCGCTCAATGTCGTTCCATCCAGTATAAATAGAACAGTATGGCGGCACAAGTCACATCTCATTTGGTGTGTTGTGTTTCAGAGTACCTCCACTGAGACGCCGGGCACTGAGGGCAGCCGGGAGAAAGCAGAGTCTCACTAATGGACTGGAGCCGGCCCCAGAATTTACAGTCCCTGCCGAGAACCCATTCTTTGGTCGCAGTCACCCAGTCTTCAGTCCAGCCCTGGTGTGTACAAACACACACTGAGCCACATTCAGTGTATTTCTTTGTTTCTCTTTGTGTTGGTGGAGTGACTCATTATGTCAACAATGTCCTTCTTTTTTTTTTCTCAATATCTTCTCACAGACTACACGTTATTGTTAGGTTAATATAAAAACATTGGTTTATAAATCTGATATAAAGAACTGCGGGGGAGGGGTTCAGTTTGCAAAGTCAAACCTCATACTGTTAGATTGGCCTATGCGGTGTATTTATTAACGAGAAATCAACCAAGTTTATCCCAAGTTTAATCCCTTATAATTATCAAATGAAATAAAATGTTAATAGTCTCTCATTAATGCGCGCAATGTGGGGGCAAATTTAACAGTGTGTCGGCTCTCTAGAATTTAATTTTTTTTTTCCCCATCTCTACTAGAGGGGATGTGTGAGCTCTGCTTTTTGGTTCTGGCAGAATCTGAAAGTAATACCTCGTTCTGCTTTAACCTACTCGCTCTGACTGTAAATCTACAGTTTTGCTTCTGGCTTCTGCTTTAATTTCGACCGTTGTTCCTACAGTTGGATGTTTGGGCTTCACTGTGCAGAATGATGCGTGTGCAGTTTGACAGTAAAGGCCGTTTTCACATTCATCTGCAGAAGAGAAAAAAGTGTCTCTGTGCTCATCTTAGATCTGAGTTTAAGGCATTTATTTGCGAGCATGATTCGTGCGAAGTAGGAGAAACTTTTAATATTTGCATGTTCATAGATTCTGATTGGTTATGTGGTTGACTGGCCAATATATTGTACCATTCTTCTTTCTTGTTTGTTTTTTTCTACTGTAATGAACAGCTTTAACAAAGCACATGGTGAATGATGAATATATGTCTAATATTCTCTTTAGCTGCTAAATGATCCATTATGTTTAAAAAAAGAAAACAGCCGCCTGCTGCTGCTTAAAACTGCTGCTGACGAGCGAGGTGAGAGCGGGCCAAAAGTTAGATTAAGTGACTTCACAGTGAGTTAAAAGACACTAAATGCTCTGTGGAGCTGCACTGCAGAGTTGAATGATGAGTGTCTGTGGGTTCACCACTATGAATGGTACCTTTCACATTACACATACTGCAGGTCCACATTAATAGATCACGCTGATTTTAATATAATTAAAGTAAAATGCTACATAGTATAGATGCTACATTGTAGCTTTAAGCTGCGGCTAATCCACTAACAAGACTTGAGAGAATGAAACCTTTGTAACAAATGTTACATATTAAGTAATATATATATATATATATATATATATATATATATATATATATATATATATATATATATATATTATTATTATTATTCTAGTTCCTTTTCAACCTCTTGCTGTGGCCTCATGTTGTTTTGATATTTGATGAACTAGTGGGTCTACTTTTCAGTTGCTGTTTCATCTCTGTGCTCGGTATTTAGGTTGCTACAAGCTCCACTAAACAAACACACACACACACACACACACACACACACACAGTAAAAACAAGGACAACTTCAGCAACTCTTTTCATCAAACCACAGTGAATCAATCAAAAGGTATATTTACCCAAACGCTGGTTCATTCCTTCAGTCTTCATCAAATACTGCACTACACCTGCATCAGTAAGAGGTTTAAAAAACATCAGTCTCCTTCATTAGATATACAGTAAGTGCAGGAGAGAAAAGGAGAACAATAGAGGACTCACCAGCATCTCAAGAGGCTCCCAGCAAAACATGGATTATGTGGAGATTATTAAATGTCAGCTCTTAAGACGAATACTTTTTACAGCCTCAAAGTAAATCAATACTACTTATCTTTGATAAAAGAGGCAGGGTAGATGTGCCAGCATAGCAGCCTGACAGCTCTTTCTTTCTCTCTTTCTCTACCCTCACAACAAAACCTTTACTAATCAAATTGAAAAATCCCACAGGAATGTTTTCAAAACACATTATGGTGGCTTTGTAGTTTTTTTTACATATATATGTGTTGGTTTATTTCGTATATTAGTCCCAAAATCTCTCATTTCATTTTTGTCTTCCTCTGATGCCAGGCTGTCTCGTCTCGCTCTTTGTTTTTTCTTTAAAAATAAATAAATATAAAAAATATGGCTTTACAAATCAAATTTAAAAATCCTACTGGCATGTTTCCAATCTGCAACACAAAGCACTCAGACTCTGTCATTTCTGGGAGAGCCACCTCTTTCAGGATATTATTGGGCAGTTCGTGATCTCTCCCGGTTTGCACCTCCTGGTGTAGCACTGTAGCACATCTGTCTCTCTCTCTCTCACACACACATACACACACACACACACACACACATATATATATATATATATATATACATACACACACATATATATACATACATATATATACATACATACATACATACATATACATATACACACACACACACACACATATATATATGTTTGTATATGTGTGTGTGTGTGTGTGTGTGTGTGTGTCTGTGTGTCTGTCTGTTCTTGCTCACTAGCAGCGCTAATACCAATGATTTCTCTGAACATTCTGCTTCATGCTGAAAAATCCATTTTCTCAAAGGCACCCAGATTGACATCTGCAAATATTGATGGTAAACAAACCAATCAGAGCAGCTCTGCCGATAGCTGTATGAAGCCTGCTCACGTACCTCATCTCCCTGCTTTCAAAACAAGCACAAGATGCACTACGCTGCGCCTGATCCCACATTACACCTGTGATGAGGCGGGCATGGGCAGTTTGAAGTTTCAAGTGCCTCCACCCAGGATTATGGCACCTTTACTCTCTCTCTCTCTCTCCCTCTATCTGTGTGTGTACATTTTTGTGCATTTGTAGTACACCCTCAGTACCTGCATCCAAATCATAATTACAATGTAATATCACGCGTAAGGCAGTGCCCCCGCTGTTGTTTCACTTTCTCCTCCTCTTCCTTTCTATGAATATCAAATGCCCTCATGCTGAGCTCTGAAAGCTACACAGCTCTTTCCCAGACGGTGTGTGTGTGTGTGTGTGTGCTGGAGGGAGGGGTGGGCAGGTGGGTGTTTAGTTGGATAGTACTTTCCTCCTCTGGCTTTGACAGGAAAAGCCAGAGGCAGGACTTCTTTTTTTTTTAATACACCTAGTATCCCTCTGCTCTGTTGTTACCCCTGTCCAAGCAAGACAACTCTACATCCTATCCAACTGTCTTTTCTGTATGGTGTACATGATATTTCTTATTCATGTCACATAAAGTGCAGGAATCACAAAGGCTATCTCAGATGCAGTGTAAGACTTGGCAACGGCTGCGGTATGGAATAGATGGAGCCTGCGAGGTTGTAGCTATGCCACTGGCTTCAAAAAGAGGACGTCTGTCAAATGTACAGTCAAAAGAGCCGTTCTTTGTGGGGGGGGGAAGAGCAGCAATAATACTAGTTTTGTTTGCTACTCTGTTATCCGTCATGTATTGTCCTGTGCATGCCTTTAACTCCACTTGATGCAGATTACTACCTCAAGAGATTTTTGTTTTTTTAAGGGATCATTTGACAGATGTTGTCTATTAAACTCGCTAACACAGTCAAGAAGAAAGTCACACTTTTACCCCACTCTGCAGTGTTTATTGAGCAAAGCGCTAATACAAAGAAACTGCCTCAAGCTGTAATATAAACAGATCATCTGTTCAACTCAGGACTGGGGGTCTCTTTTATCTATGAATCAGGATCGACCAAATACGCACTACACATTCTGACGCTTGCTCTGCAGGCAACAAACAGATGCAAACACAAACTAATTCAATAATGTTTGTAGGCTAGATAATATCAATTTGTGGAGTGGTGACTGACTGACAGCAAAGGCCTTTTTTTTTTATGAGAGTAAAATAATCAGTGTTCATTTGAATCAAGGGCAAGAAAAAAAACAAAACAAAAAACAAAGCAGGAATAAAATGTTTTATTTGAGGCTATGATGAGATGGGAAGAGTAGCTGAGTAAACCCATGTCCTTCATTATTATAATGAGCATATGCACAAAATTTAACTTTTAATAATCTCGCCTCTACCTTACAGCATTCAGTCGTACGACAGCGATGCTGGGGTGCAATTCAAAATCCATTAGGCTGTGATTCAGTGGAAAATGCCAGAATATCCAATCAGATTAATCTAACGAGGAGGATTATGAGGGAAAACATTTTACGCTGTACTTGGCTGCAAACATATAAATATTTTGGCCATAATTCATCACTCACACAGCCTTATTTTATTATGTGCTTGAAAGGAGTCAACAAGTTCGTAATTGTGCGCGCGAAAGCTGACTAAGTGAAAAACTATTGCATTATCAGTACAGATTTCACACAGGTATATGTTTATCCTTCTGTCGCGGCTCGCATTAGCATTCTTCATTATATATGGAAGATGTGGAAGAATAAATCAATTCAGCAGCAGCAGCGTTCTCCACATTAGCAAGGTGCTTCTGCTGCCTGCCGTCTCGTGGGAACAAGTGAGATGATGGCTGCAAATTAATTTGTGACACACGGAATTGATTTTCTAATCCCGCATGGTATTTGATAAATAACCCTTCAGAAAATGAACACCTCAGACGATAAATACAGTTATTATCTCTTAGAGGGATAATTAGTGCTTCCTGTAAAAAGACAGAGCACCCTTGGTCCTTTGCTGCGCCGTTGCAAGCCCAAAAGTAACACAACTAATAAAAGTTACATTATTCAACCATACACACACACACACACACACACACACACAGAAGGATCATCATATCATTTTGGCTTCAGGTGACGTTGGTCTGCTGGTCACGGGTGGTGTAAGAGACATATTAACAGCAGCGGCTTTCCCAGAAGGTAAAGACGTATCTGCAATAATATTTAGCCAATTATGCAGCGCGGTTTTTTATTAAACTCACCTGAGGGTTCGTACTGACTAATTGAATACGCTTTGGATACTGTTGTCAGGGCAGTTTTCTGTACCTTTGCACTCAATAATGGACTTATTTATGATGGGATAACCTCTGTGTTTTCACTGAGACATTGTTTATCTGTTGGCAATAAAGGTTTAAAGTCAAATACTTTAATGGCGCCGTTAATTTTCCTGGTTTTCCTGAAAAGTGGGGTCTGGGGACCACCAGGGGGTATTTCAGGAGGTTTAGCGGGGCGTCAGCAGAGGTACGGTCATGCTACTAGCAACTCTGTGATGCTGTAACCTAAATGCTAATACAAGCACACACATAATAACAATGTTATGCTGATGTTTAGTAGATAACTTCCATATAGAACACAAAGTCAAACCAGAACCTTTAGATTCTGCTTCAGAAACAGGAAAACTTCATATGTTTACGCCATGACAGTTTTCTGAGAAATTATCTAATATTGTTGTTTATTCAATATTTATGTATTTCAGTGACCTTTAATAGAACATCATTTCCCGCAAGTCCTGGGTGTTTGTGGGCGAAACGCACATACGAGTCCACGCGTGTGAGCGGAGAGGTGGCGGCGAGGTCATGTGTGCAATAACAGCGGGGCAGAAATCTCTACACAGCGCAGATTACAGCTAGAAAGTTAAAATAATAAGAGAAATTAAGCATGTGGACAGAAGCAGCAGTTTTTTTTCTGTGCACACAATGAAAACATTTAATCTTGTTAAAATAACAAAAGGTTTATATTTCTGATAGCAGCTGCTGTGTAGTGTAGTGTAGTGTTTCAGATTGCACTGAGCTACAGAAGCTAGTGGAACATGGGCTAACCAGACGAGACGTCATGACTTCAGCTCTCTATACGTTTACCATCTTAGACTAGCATGCTAACAGTGCTAACTAATTAGCACTAAACAAAAAGTACAGCTGAGGCTGATGGGGATTTCATCATTTTTGGAGGTAGTACTTGGTCTAAAAACTCAAAGTATTGGCATCACCAAAGTGATTACAACCCATCCTGAGGATCAATGTGTGTTCGTAACAATCCAAATCCAAGGATATTTCAATACGGATCGAAGTGGCGAATTGACCGATGGACAGACAGAGAGAGTGCTATCTCTATCTCCAGTCACTGTTTAATTTGACTCATCTCAACTGCAAGATTTGAACCGGTACGAGTGCTTTTTCTTATTATTATCTCCCTGTTGCTGTTATCTCTGCACCTGCAGTAGAAGCAGTGACCAGGCTTCAACTAAATCGGAAAAACTGCACAGCAATATGTCCTCAAAATAGTCCTGTGGTCTAATGTGGCTCTATTCGGGGGTTCTTGATGTGAAAATATTTGAGCACCCTTAGAGTAAAGTATATGGACTCTTCTAGCTTCTTTTTAAAATTCATAGGGAGAGAAAAAAAAAAAAGAAAAAAAAGTTCTATTTTGCCAGTTTCGACACGCTGAGATTTAGTCTTCTTGATCGACCCTGCAAAATAATACTTATCATTCTGCTAAGGACTTTTGCCATGACGCCAAATTAGTGTGTCTGATGCCTCCCCATCACGACTGACTATTGTTTTACTCTCTGTGCGCTGCCAAGTAGGAGCCAGAGAGGCTGTGAGGGGCTTTGTCCAAGTGGAATGGAGCCTCACTGACAGTATGGCATTCACTCTAAATGTAAATGAGAGGGGTTTTAGGAGTGTGGTGGTCAGGTAACATGTGCCTACAGTAGAACATGCTCTCTTAGTCTGGTTTTAAAGATGACAAATGCTGGTTTGCAAGCAGGGGGGCCTGTCGATTGCCTACATCTATATACATTAAACGCATACTATATGGATGGGAGGCAAGCTAGACTACAAGGGAGTGGAGACAGGCAAAGATGCACATGCACAAAAGCACATTGACACTTGAGTTCACGGAGGTAAACGGTAAGGTATTCATCAGAAGACCTAAACACACAACCACACATTCGGAAATATATATGATGCAGACACAGGCACAACCGCCTCACACTGTCTACAGGTTTAGAACACAGCCTCAGACTCAGGCAGGAAGAAGAAAACAGCAGCTTCAATTAAAAGCACGAATGCTAACTATACATATACACATTATAACAGCCTTTTAGGGGTTTTTTATTCATTTATTTCTGCCCCTTTGGTCACTTGTTCTGTTTTTTTAGAGTATTTTATCGTCCATTTTGCATTGTTAATTATTCACAAAAACAAATTTGAAAGACCCGGTGAATCCATTAGAAAAGCTACTCTCCCATAAAATAAGTCCACTTCAGCCAAGATGCTCCTCATATTTTGTGCACTCGAAAACACTTTTAGAAAAGAAACCTCGCATTGCATTGATTTACATGAAAGGTATCTTGAATCATCTTACATTTCAAAATAACTTGAAAAAAATGATAAAAAAAAAAAAAAACTGGTGTGCAATGCATTTGTATTGATCTATATGGAGAAACATGCTCTCAAGAATACATGAAGCTGGGATTAACGCACAATTTAAAATGCTATGCTTTTTTTTTTTTCTGTTAGTTTATGGCCGTTAGTTTTCCCCAATTATGGAGAGCAGCTGTAAGAAATCTTGGCTTCCACTGAAGGCCAGGCTTTCAAACAGAAACATTTAGCAAAAACTAATTAAACAAAACAAAAACAAAACAACTCAAAACTATTCCAGTACAGATACATGTCACAGAAATGGTGACAAATTGGCAAAAATACGACAGCGGCACTTCTATAAATGGGAAAACATAAACATATTTAGCTGTAATTGTCTGTGTTTTCATTGAGTATCTTGTGCCCATATATTAAATCCAGCATCCAGCACCATTTCAGTTCGCGGAAAAAAAGCTAAATTAGTTCTGCTTCAATCAAACCGTTTCATACCGAATTCACGGATGGCAAACTGCGCTTTGCACATGGGAGGTTTTCAGTCCAAAAGCATCTGTAATCCTATCAAAACAATCGCACAAAATGCGGCTATTTATAAGTGCGGCACACAACATGAAACCACTATTTTACAGCTTTGTGTAAAATAATCTCAACACAATATAAGATGTGCTCTCACCATTGGAAGAAGGCTACGGACAACACATCCCCGCTTCCTACTGCTATGTAGTGAAGCCAAAATATCTTGTTTCTGGGAGCTGTCATCTTGCTCATGTGATGTCATATATATATATATATATATATATATATATGCACTTAGATTTTTAGTTTGGCCAATGTTGTATACACTAATATGGAGGAAGTGGAATTTATAACCTGTACTGCAGCTAGCCACCAGGGGGCGATCACGATGTTTTGGAACCGTCCATGTCCATATTTATTTTTTTTTTAAAGTAAGCTTGCTATGTTGAACTCTCTGTATTTTCCCAGCATTCCCTGACCACTCAGCAGGCATAATAACTCTACGAAATGGTGAACCCTGCCCCCTGCTGTCCAAAGTAAGTATCCCCAGCTGGATCGCAGTAACAGAAAACTTCACAGGGACTTTACTTCCCATTGATATTATCTTACACCTAGTTACACATGCAATATATTCGACTATCTTCTCTATTTCCCAGAAAATAATGCCATTTTCTGTAAACCAGTGCATCTGATCTTCAAAGAGCATTTTGCTATTGAGTTGTGGAGAATGAAGCTTACATAACATTGCAGTAGAGTTTCTGGTAAAAACTAGGCATATATCTACAAACCACTTTGAAGAAATTGTTTTTGAGCTTCACGTAGCTTGTGGTGAAGCTCTAGTTAAAATTCAATGTCCATTTTTAGTATTTCAGGCTTCTATGGTAAGAAGGGGTTGTTTCTTTATTGCTCTCGTTGAGATATATGAGGCAGCCATGTGAGCAGATAAAGCTTTTATAGACTCAGTGTGATGACACATAATTACACCTACGGAAATTATTCCTACTGCACCCTAATGATGGGGTAGTGAGTGTTTACTGTATTTGCACATTTACACTATTTGCAGTTTACCTCCAATTTGGAAGCAGAGATGCTATTTACTGTTATGGCTCCGCTATCCATTCATCCAGTTTCTATATTTGCTTATTTGTATTCAGGGTCAAGACAAGGCTGGAGCCTCTCACAACCTTCTTTTTTAAAAAAGAATCATCCTTGACTGATCATCAAACTATCACAGGGTTAACAAATACAAATAAAATACAGGCAGGCTTAGATTTCACAGGTTTGGCTCGCATACTTCGGGATGATTTGGTAATGTTTACTGAAAAGGACATTTGAAAAAGTCTTTAACCCACACATAGATACTGTGATAACATAACGGTGGACATTTGACAGTAAATGAATGGATCCTAAATCAGTATAAGAATAAGTATGTGAAATGCATTTTGTGTGACGCAAAGAAATGATCAAAAAGTAAGAGCAGCAGAGTGTTGGTATCGCAGAAAAGTGAAGCTTTAATGCAACAGGAGAGGCTGGCAGGCAGGGCCACGACCTTAACTGCAGGTGTTCCCTCCCGCTGAGGGGAGGGTGGGGTAGGGGGTGGGGCGTAATGGAGGAGGCAGGCATATGGCAGCAGAGGGACATGATTGTGTTTACTGTGTGTGTTCTCAAAGGGAAGAGTGGGCACTAGAACACACATGGACCATCCCCGGGGGGGAGACCAGATAGTAGGGGGTTGAGTGGCAGTAAACCACCTTACAGTCTGCCATCACAGAAACGTTCACAACACACACATACACAAAGTGTCCACACACCCTCATCTACATACATACATACATACATGCTGAGGCCTCCTTCGGGCACCTTTCTTCAGACTGTCAATCTGTGCCCCCTCCTTTCTCCGGCCCGTTGGACTGTACAAGAATTTTAACTTGCAAACGGCACCTAGAGAGGACATTTATAGCATTAAGTATGAAGAAAACACATTTCCCAACATAAACAGCCTGTGGCTAATCTGTGAAGGCTCATATAAAACTCCTTTGAGTACACACACTTGTTGTGCCATGCTGTCAAATGAACAATCTGTATTAAGGTAGTGCTCAGAGACACAAATGCAAGGGAGAAAAAGTACAGGTAAGCTCTGAATATGTTTAATAATCTCAGAGCTTCATAGATCCAGTGACTCTACTATATATTTGATTCTGGCCAGGAAATTGACACGTTTTATTATAAAATGGAACAATACATTGTATATTTTCTCAAGTAAGATAAAAAAAAAACATGACTTGCATTATTTTACACTCCAGATTAGAACTGGGCCGTGTGCATGTGCAGGGTTATTGTTGTGATGGAAAACAAAAGAGTCAAGTCCTCTGGGTACCTTTGATGGGGAGGACGTTTAATCCAAATTTATGCAGCTCAGGTAGAGCTTCAGGTCAAGGACAGTGTGGGCTTAGATCCGACGGCCATGTTGTAAACAGAGCAGCCACTTACCTGCCAATCACCGGCCCATCGCTGGAGGACCGGACACGGATCTGCAATATCCACAGTCAGCAGGCAAACAAGGTGTGTGTGTGTGTGTGTGTGTGTGTATGTGTGTGTGCGCTGAGGAGCTTTGCATCCAGAGTGCTTTTGACCTCCAGGGTGAGACAATTTGAAGTTCCTTCAAGCAGTATGAGTAGAGACGGCGTGGCAGACCTCGCTGGCCCCGTCCTCCTCTATCACACCGCCAGTTAGTCCTAATCAGAACCGACATATTGTCTGTCTTGTCAGTTCATTCAGCGGCCATGTTGGCCTCAAAGTTTGTGCTATTTCCAGAAATTGCTTTTTCTGAGTTATGGGATGAAGGACACAATAAGAGTTGCCGAATGTGAAACGCAGCTATGAAATGCCTCTGTGTGAATGTTTTGTGAAGAGTCATAATAGTCAGAATGCTCAAAGTACATTAAATTCAGCAGAGCTCCCGTGCTAAATTAAAATCAGTTGGAGCTCTCTGTCGCTCCCTCACCTTGCTACCCATTTCTCTTTTCTGGCCCTGATTGGTTGATGGGATCCATTAAAATGTCCAAATGAGATTTGTCCTCCATTACTTTTCAGAGAGACAAGTGAAAATAACTAAAAGAAGAACAAGAATAGCAACCTAAATGTGCACGCAATAAAGCCTTGAGCTAAGCAGGAGCTTTTAAATTATTAGGTGAGTGCTGGGCAACACACTTGATGAAATTTGCATTTTTATTTTTGATTTAAATCCTCCCAAACCTAATCATTTCATTTCTACAAATGTGGGCCATTTGTAAGACTCCTACATGATAAAGCTTTCCAGTCTCCAATAGGCAGAGAATGAAACATAGTACTCTGCATGGTATTTTTTTTTTCTTTTTTTTTTTTTTTTATGCAGATGCTTGCTGCAGTGCGTCGAGTGGCAAAATCCGGATGTGCAAAAAATGATTTTTAGTCACCGCGGTACCAATGAGCAAGGCACTAGAGTTACTGGAGTACATGCATATACAGGTAAATGACAAATACTTCAAGTTCACTGCCAGCTACCGAATAGAAACTTTTAAACAAGTTCATTATAATGTAGACACATACGTTTGGCAATTTCCATTGAGGGGATTAGTTGAAAAATTGTAATGGAATTTATTATAACCAGAAATAAAATGTCCCTCACAATGAAGATATTGCGGCTAAGTTTTAAAGTTTCGAGCGCCCTTCTTCATCAGAACTAAAACAATATGCAGTCATTTCTGTGATTTACTGGGTCTAAAAATCAAATTGAGATTGCATATCCTTATAATAGATCTAGTCATTATTACTATTGGAGAGATATAAGGATGCAGAGTTCCATTCCCCTACAGCTGCAGCACGGCTTTCATCTCGATGTGATTGCTCAATTGCATGTTTATCATCCATGACATTGGCGAAATGTGTCTTTCTCAGAGTCACCTCATAAAACCCTCATTTACAAAAGTTTAGCTGAGATTAGTCCATTAGCCAAATTACCTAGCCAAGCAGTTGATTTCCAAACGTACCGTCTTCAATCTGCGGCACAGCATGGGACTTCGCTCTGAAAAGAAATGAGAGGAGGAGACGGGGAAGCACTCGGGCCGAGGGAACAGTCTCCGAGCTCTGCAGCGGCGCATGAGTCACCCAACCTTTACTATTTCCTTGGGGTTAACCTTAAGGAGTAAAACACACATTTCTTATAATGTCACTACCTTCGTAACAGCCGGACCAACTCTGCATTGGCATTTTGACCTCTTCGTACTTAATTGAAGGATCAGGGATGAGGTAAAAGAGTTCATCCTGAGTGTCCTTCACAGCCAGGAGTAAATATCAGATTGACTCACAACACTTCTCTGATTAGAAGTCTGATTCCCAACTGCTCAGCTAAAGTGGGAAGAGACACTTGAAAAGGGTTTCCTAAGGGCTCTTTTAAAGAACACGCCTCAGTTCCATTGCCCTCATATTAGGTCAATAAGTCAGTCTTTTTGCAAAGGCACATTCACCGCCTTCTAAACATTCAACACTGTCCGCTCTTTTCTTACTTTTTCATTATCACTCAATGGCTGAGGAAGATTAAAAGCATTAATTCAGAAGTACAATTACTCAATTTTCTTTCCCCAACTTTTTCTGACTCCATTACCTCTTCAAGCTTCGCTCTTTAGGACAGGTCTGGTGTCTAAACTAAGGCTTGACCTCCTATTTGAATAAGTTAATGCAGTGGCCTGTTTGTGGGGAGAGAAATGTGGGGGGAAGCCTGTATCAGTTCCATACAGTTGGCTCCGGGGAGAATTTGATTTCTTTTCATCTGTCACTCTCAAGGTGTCATTCTCCACCCCAGGTTGTTATCACCGCGCAGGCTCTGACAGCTTCAAGCCGCTTCCACAAGGGAGAAAAAAAAAAAAAAAAAAAAATGTTGCAAGGCTCAACGATGAATGCATTTCGAAGGAGATGAAAATGACATATCGTTTGTGCCCAGACGTGGATTGATGCTGCATTACACGCCATTTTAATAAACAGAGAGAACCAAAGCACAATGTTCATTTTGTGTTATTCAAGGGTATTTCTTGGATTAGTTTGTAAGGCCTTGTTAATACCCATTGTAATACCTTCAGTAGCATTTTGTTATGCATTAGAAGTCCAATATAAACGAAGCTATGCTGCCGAATGCACAGAAACAACTGCAGTATGGAAACACCAAACTTAGCAGACATTTAATGCCAATGATGGACCATAATTTAAACGAATCATAACAATGCTTTGACAGTTTATATGTAACCATGAAAATGCTTATTTTATTACAGCAGAAATCTGCAAATCCTTTAACCTTTCTCCCACTTAGATAAAGTAGAAACAAACTACAAACACAACACGGACAAATTAATGTTAGCAAGCAGTTGCTTGTTTACACTTCCAGCTGATACAGAGCCACGTTACCATCCTGGCAAATGTACTAATACGTAGTAATCGCCCTCATTTTAGCTATTTTGGTATCCAATCAACCTCTCATCAGTCTTTAGCTGCTAAATGCTCCGCTGTGTTCACCAGCTAACTTTGCCTGTGGTGCTGAGCAGACAGAATACAGTTGGTTTTTACAGCTTTTTTTGCTGAAAACAGCTGCGTGCTGCAGCCATAAACAAGGTATGAGAGTTGATACTGAACCAAAAATCATACGTTGTGAAAATCCAAACTATCTGAAAAAGCTGCGGTTAACTCGGTATTATAAAAATACTGAGTACAGACACTTTAAATTCAACTGTGCAGGTTGAGGAATGAACATGATGTTATGAATGTAAAGTTATACTGTAGCTAAAGAATAACTGTGGGTCATGTCTAAACTCTCTCTCTATATATATATATATATATATATATATATATGCGCTTATCAATTTCCCAGAATTAAGACACACAAGAGACACTTTGCACCGATACAATGATGTATCATCTCTTTAAGAAAGTGGAAATATTTTTGATTCACAGTCCACCTCATCTGCCGCTAGGGATGTGCTGATCAGAGAGCAATATATTGCATCAATCACTCTCGAGAATCCTGCAAATTAATTCCAGCACACTAAATATGCAACACATTGCATTTATTATTGATAACTACAGTCAGCTAATGTAAGATACCTGCAATGTACCAGACGTCTGCTGATCATAATTAAAGTGCATGGTCCTGAATGGTTCTATTAATTAATCATTCATTTGCAAGCAAATGTTTTTGTCATATATATATATATATATATATATATATATATATATATATATGTATAAAAATAAAGCATTTTATGCATTTGGATTTTACAGCCTCAGTGTCGCTTTCTGCAAAGCGGTATAGCCTTATTTACCATGGAAATGTACCTGGTTTAAAATTGAATCACTGTGAGAGAATGAAACAGGGTTAAACCCAAAGTCACTTTGCTAATCTACTAATGTTAAACAGGGTCCAGGGTGCATCAACTGTCCCTAATCTGAAACCAGTCACATGGCTCAGCATGGAGATTACAGTGTATTTAGCAGTTTCACAGCTTTGTATTCAAGCAGAGGTGTTGCATTTCATCTTCTTTTCAGGATATAAAGAGAAGCCCTTTAGGTCAGCATAATATACATTATTCTAGGACACCATGATGATACATTTAGAGGTTTTTATAACTTCTCACATCTCAAAACTACAAGGAGGATTTTTTTTATAAAAAACAAGATAAATAATAATAAAGAAAAAAACTTAGCTAGCTAATAACAGTAGTTTGCCAATGCTGTGGTGTGTATGTAATTAAGAGAAATGCGCCGAAATGTGAAAAGTCTTTTGGCCACAAGGAATTCAGCTCTATGGAGCCCCTTAAAGGTCACAGTGAGAATTTCATTGTTGCATGCCCTTACAATATGTTTTGCGTACTCTCGCGGTAAATGTTTGCATTACTTCGCAATACTTGTCTTCCTCCTCCTTCCTTCTGAACTATATGCCTATTTAGCTGCTCCCAGCAGAACGCTCTAGTATAGATCAGCTCACTGAATTTTTTACTTCAAACTGCTGATATATTATTACTGCTCAGGCATCGTTATGCAACTAGTGAAAGTAAACTGAAACAAATTCTTGGATCAAGAGGTCTCCCCAGAAGAAAGTAGTATGGTAATCTGCGAATGAGTCAAATCAAGTCGTTGTAGTAGTAGTAGTAGTAGTAGTAGTAGTAGTAGTAGCATCTTTCAACATTACAGTCTTTTTAGTGCCAAAGTCCTCTTTTTCTGTTATTACACTTCTACTGCTGCTCAACAGGGAAACACAAAGAGGGAGTTTGATGCTAAAATAACTGTAAATGTGGTAGATATCTACCATACTTTTAACCCTCATCCTAACTACATATTCTGACTGGAGTCCCTACTGTAAGAAACCACCATCATAGCAAAATGATAAATGATTTCTTCTCAAAGTATTATTAGTTATGTATGTACGTCTGCAAAAGCAAAAATACATTATTATTATTATTTAGAGCACTTGAGGAAATCTGTCCGTGTCTGTCCCTTTCCATTAAAACAAAAGCACTAATAGAAACAGACACAGAAAACAATAATATAAAGTAATTAGGAACAAACTGATTGACAAAGTCATGAAAAATTGGAATAACAGAACAAAGCACCTGTGAGATATGACACAAAGTATACCTCTGGGGTCTGTGGATACTGCAGTGGGGATGGTAAAGTGCATTTTTGCACAAAATCACTGTGTGGACACACTGTGGATTTTGGCCCTCCCATCACTTACATTGAAAGCACAGCTGAAGGAGGATCTTTTAATAGCCAGTATGAACAGGAAGAATGATTACAGTATTTATATGGGCACCTGACTACAAACTAAAAAAAAAAAAAGTCATCTTCAGGATTGCAGAATTCATTTTCAGTTCTGTTTGACGTTGCTGAAATCCAAAGTCGTACACGTCCATCACATCCAGGAGAATAACAGGATCAAAGAGGATCATTCTGCCTTATCTGAGTGCATTATGTTTTTAGGACCAGCAGTCACATCTTATGTGTGTAACTTCATGCCAGGGCACCTAAGATGCACAGTAACTTTGTTTTTTTTGTTTAATAAGCACTCCACTAGTACTGGTGCAAGCCAGCACGTCTGTGGGAATATTTTCCTCTAACAAATGAATCCAAAACTGCTGGATTCAATCCCACAAACTGTTTAAAAATTTAATTTAGGAATAACATTTACTGAACCTGATTAGAAATGATATTAAGATACTATTAGATTTATTAGCCAACAGCAGATCCTGAGATTAAACATTGCCTTCTTGGCCAAACGCACATTTTCCCGCCGTTCGGATGAATGAGCTGCCATTTTCAGCAGAGAATCGCTCCTCTGCCCTTCCGTGACACTTCCCTTCCTACTTCACATCTCTCAAGGAGAAGAAAACACACAGCGATGCGAGAAATCCCCTGACACCCAGCGATTGTAATAATCTCTTCTCTTCTTTACATTCTTCAATTCCTAATACGTTCCTACAAAAAACAAATTTATGGTAATCTCCCCCCCGTCACATATCCACTGCTGTAGTCAAATCCACATGAGGGCAGCCAAACATGCTTTTTTCTCCTCCGTTATGTATTCGTAAGTACGGAAGCACAACAACATTGTGCTCTGCAATAATTACTTCGAGCGCTCCACTTCCATTCACACACACTTTTGCTGCGCTGTTTAGATTTTGGATTACCGTATCGCTGCAGTGATATTGAAGTTCACATAATGCAGAAGTGCCTGGATCGAACGCCTGTACTCTTTGTATAGTCCAAGATGAACACATGCTAATCTGCTTTGATGTTCTGTGGATGTATGCGCATATGTATAATTCTTAAAAAAAAATACAGTGAATTATGGTCTTAGTCAAAATCCAAAACTAGCAGACTGGGGAAATCAACATACTGTATATGAGGAGGCTTGTCTGTTATTAATGGAGGAACGCTGCTGTTGGTTTGACAGATTATGATTACAAACTCGATGTGTTCTCAGCTAACCACTGGCAGCGCTGTCACCGTCTCCGTGTGTGTGTGTGTGACTACGGCAGCGAACGTGCGTAAATAACAAAACCACTATGACTGTTCCTGACTGTGTGTATTTATAGTTGAACACATGTGTATGGGGGACGTTCAATGATTGATGATGTAGACAGCGCCTCGATGCAAATGATTGTCTGATTGCGCCTCTAGTACAGTAAGTGCACGCTGCCAGAATTATTGGGGCTGAGCTGTGTGCGGTTTGCCTCTGCTAATAGGTTTCATGCGAGTGGCCCTGCTGCCGCTCTCTAAAGGTAATATGTCACAGTCCAAGTCCCCCCCCCGGCCGCGCGGTCTGTCTCCCCACCGTCCTGCCTCACTCCATCAAGTCGTCCCTCTGCACAGACTAGCCTCTGGGGGAGTTGGCTGCCCAGGAGTGTCTAGAAGTCTTTAGGTAATGCTAGATAGAGATATAGAACTGCACTGCTGTGTGTGTGTGAGAGAGAGAGAGAGAGAGAGGCTGTAAGGCCTTGGTAATGTGTGTACAGCAAGCGCACGTGTGAGTGTGTGTGGTTTAAAAAAAATAAAAATAAAAATGCTCACTGCAAACTGCTCTCTTCTTCAAGAAAAGCATATTGCCTCGACTGTCGAGCAGTGTTGGACAGTGATGTATGACATGTAACTAGAGTTGCACGAAACCCACGGTATACCCGGTACCCCGCGGTGCCAAATCATAACCGTCGCTACTATACTAGAAATTTTACACGACGGTATTACCGTAGATTACGATACTACCGGTGCCAGTCTCCGCTACATAGCGGCCGCCTCTGCTCTCCTCCCGGCTTCTCACTGCGTGCTACTCCTTTGTAAACAAACCAACATGGAACTGCAACCGAACTACACAGCTGCTGAATGATTGGCTGTTTGCCTGTTACTGGTGACGTCCAGGGATATGATAGGCTGTTTCCGTACGCTGGGTCCGCCCATCTGTTAGCTTATTGGTTGTCTCGCCCAGACGCGCTCACGGTCACAATCACGAAACGCGAAAAGCACCGGGCCCGAGCAGCGAGTCTGCCGAAGCACAACTAATTTTTCTCAATAAAAACCAAACTCCAAAAAGTCACATTTGGAACTATTTTGGTCTTAAGCAAGGCACAGACGGGAAAGCAACAGACGATGGCCGTCCACTGCGCAGGCGCTGCCACCAAGCTATAGGAGCCAAAGCAGGGAACACATCCAACCTCATAAAACACCTGCAGATTAGATCCAGAAAGATTAGACATGCTTGTTTTCATTTCCAGAAATCTGTGTGAAATTAAGAAGAGATCACAGCAGTAATGAAGACTATCCATATTGTATTCTACATATTGTTCAGAATATTGTTCAGTATTTCGTTAAGTTATTTTTTTATAGAATTGAGCTACAGTTCAGTGAAGTAGCCTTTGATATGCATTTGCATAAGTTCTGTCCTTTAAGTTAAATACCTCAAAGTTTGACTAGACACACAAACACGCAGAGAAAAGGCCAGTGGATCTGTTTGTTGTTGGGGTTTTTTTCAATTATAACTTTTTAATAAATGTTATTCATAAAAATACTTCTTTCAGTCTAATTCTTATTTCACCAGTATTATGTTTATGATGCACCAAACAACATTATAAGTAATTAATAAGTACTTATAACTTTTACAAATACATTGCAGTTCATAAAAATAATAATAAAAAGGCAGCAGTATCGCGATATTACCCGGAACCGTGATACTTTGTCTGGTATAGTATCGTGGTTACTCATTTTGGTATCGTGACAACTCTACATGTTACGTGTTACAGTAATATTACTTTTTAGTAATGTAGTAGTGTAAAGGATTACCATTTGGTATTCAGTAATTATGTTACAACAATGCTGTCAAGTAAATGGATCACTGACATTTAGAAGTTTGCCACTAAGACCACATGTTGACTCGGATTCTGTGTCAATTTTCAATGTCCAAGTACTTATTTATGTGTCTCGTCTACATTATACGATAAAACCAAATCTGTGAAATGAATGTATTATTGTAGCTAAGTCTGGTGTTGATACACGTCATAGCATGGTACTCAGTCAATACTTGTTGACCAGGGTTTTACTCTCATATCTTAGTCCATTATGATTATTGGTTACATTGGTGAACCGGTGCGGTGCATGAATTGACATGGAACATATCAGTTAGGTTGCGCAGATTGTTACAGTAGTTACAGGAATTTCCAGGTGACGCATGTCTGCGTTTAACTTTTAGTGAGACTCAAAAGTTTTGGAGTTTTGCAAAGCTTTAACTTCGCCTCCTTGCACCGATCAGTGTTTTTCTTTCATCGTTTCCCAAAACTCTCAAACAAGGGTAGCAAGCAAAATGTTATTATGACAAATAGTCATCACGGACAAAAATTGAGAATATGACTCAATACCACAAATATCTGAGGCCGAATTCCTCCTCTCCTTACACAAACACATTTCTTTTTTCCTTCTGTTTTTTTTTTTGAATGCCAAAATCAGAAACATCAGACGTAATTTATGTGACAACAATCGTTTTCTGAAGAAAAATGCTCACTGTTTTTCATTTCATTTCATTATGTAGTCTTCAAACTCCTGCCTGTGCTTTGTGAGCCCCGTCTGGCATTTATCATCCTGGAAATCAGTATGTCATGGCTGATGCACTGGTAACAAAAGCAGATACAGGGAGGTGGTGTTGTACCCAACACCTTCATCTGTCAGCAGTAGTATTAGCCAACACACCTACACACTCACTCTCCCTTTTCTTTCAGTAGAAAAGCCTTGGATTGGATTGATTCTCTCTCTCTCTTTCTTTCTGTTTCAGTTGAGGTATTGGAGGGCGTTGATTCCCTCGCAGTTCAGGCGAGACCAGCCGCTGTGTTGCTCGGCAAGAGGCTGAGACATAGTCAAGCGAGAGAGAGGTCACCGATATGATTATCCCCGAGTGTCAATACAAAAGGGAGATGCGAGAAAGGTCCCCGCTGAGCTGGAAAATGAATGGCTTTGACCTCATCAAACCTGCGGAAGCATCTCCACTTGCTAATTAAGATTGAGTGGAAGAAAGTCATCAGTGTACAGGGCCAGCCATCTTAGCTGAAGCTAATCAAGCGCACTTCACTTCTCTTTGTATTCATCAAAAGAGTACGCCCAGGACAGGAAAGGAAACGGATGATGCAGTTGGAAGCGCTTTATAATCACGGTAACAATGTTTTCTCAATAACACCGATGTCATCCCATCCGGTAGTCTTCAGTAAGAAACCTGCTGTATCCCTGCTTGTAGCGTGTACTCATTTCATCCACATGTTAAGGGAATGATGTCCCCGTAACAGGCTCGTTATTCCCAATTAAACTCCCCAACATCCATCATAAACTGCCACTGTAAACCAAGCATAGGACCATTATTGACTCCCATTAATAATGTATATCGAGGCAGATGGTGATGGAGTGGGGACTGTATATATATATATATATATATATAATATAAAACAACATAATCTACCACTATATCTGTTTAAATATGTCACATTTGCAAAGCCAACAATTTTGATAGACACAGATGCACATAAAGCACATGCAAACACAAGCACCCAGACATGCACAACCGTATTATAATGTGCACTGAGCAATTAGTTCAACAAATAGCCTGTCATCATGCCTGTGCCAGCAGCCACAGAGCATGAGGTCTCTCCCCTTGGTTAGGAGGGTAAAAATCCCCGGCTGAAACCTCATACAACACCGTCACCCTGCATCTGACACCTTTTAGAAGCTCTCAGCGGGTGTCTTGCTTTCACCTCTGCAGATGTGTGGTAATCACACTTCCAGCGCAACACAGAGTACACCGCGGCAAACGAGAGCCGCTGCCCAGCCTTATCAGAGGGAGAAACACGGATGACCCCGATCACACGAGGAACCCAGTGATCCTCGAGGAAGGCGTCCTCCCTACAAAGTGCTCCGTATGAGTAATGGGGATATTGGAGGTTGGATCTGATTATGATCTTAGAACCTACCCATCCCCCAACAGGGGAAAAAAAAATTTTTTTAAATAACAGCTCCGGTGTCAAAGCTGCAGTCAGATGACAGTTAGCGCAGTGAGGTGCCCAAGGCAGCCACCCGTCCGTTCCTTTCATTCGCTTTTCTGAAGGTCAATCTTCAGCTGCCCTCCACGTGGCTGCAGTCCTGTTTACCTCTCTCCGAAAGCCAATTACATCGCCGCGGTGCTGTGCCAGTCAAAGCTGTTATATTTCACACACACACACACACACGCACACGTAGGTGCACTTAGCACAGATGCCCCGCGCACACCCACACACACAGACAAAACACCTGCAGCAGCAGCAACTCTTGTCAAATCTTGGCTGCGGTAGAAGGTACGGATAATGCCTTTTTGACCTGTCTGTGGTGAAAAATATCAACGTGCGTACATGGAATGATTGTTTACAGCTCAAGCGCATCACGAGGCAAGTTAGTGAGCGCATGAAAAACGATGGTTTATTTACCATGGGGTTTTTTATATTGGGTTGAATGTGAGATGATTATAAAGCTGTCTTCATTATCTGAAAAATGGAGAGGCCGTGCTAATGTTTGCTGATTTATTCTAAAACCTCGGGGGTTTAGTTCTTGATTTATGCTACAAAATGACAGCTCGTGTGATCATACAAGTGTTGGTAAAATAGTGATAGATGGCAGGTTGTTGTCCTCTGCAGTTCTTTGGCTTCTACCTATTACACTGAAAGATGGCAGCTTTAAGATGATCATGTAAGGGTAGGAAATCTTCTTCTCAGATAGCAGATTTATATATTTTTTTGGTGATGGTATAATAATTCCCAACATTTTAAATGAGGTTAAATAAGCCATGTTCAGCCATCGTCTATATATGGTAATGGCCAAAAGTCAGATATAGTGGTGAGAAAAAATGTGGAGAGTCCCCTTGTGCAGTCCTCGTTCTTCCCTGCCATCTACAGACAGTAGAGGGGAGTGCCAGACTGCCAGATGAGCACCTGCAAACACTCAGATTTCACTCTGCATGCCTCTTTTTTTTCTGTCAGTGTCTGCAGAACCTTCCTGCTTGCTCATATCTAGGTATTTAGTGTAAAAAAAAAAAATTCTTAGACATCTTAATGTTTAACGCAAAAGCAGCATGTGAAGAAAGATGGAAACATGTAGCTCCACTGCTATTCCATACTAGCATCAGTAGAGCCAGCAGAAGTAGGGCAGCAGATGAGTATAAGTATCCACACCAGATGACCGCCATCTGCTATTTGTGGTGTTGCTGTTGCTGTGTGGACCGGCAATGTTGCAGGCGTACAAAGCAAATGCACAGGTTTCTGTCACAGTGAATGAGCAAAAAAAAATAAAAAAACACTGTTTTCTCTGTTATTCTGTCACCAAAGCCTCAGGTAACCTTGGATAGAAGTTTCTGAGGCAGAATGATGATGAGCACGAACAATAACGAGAGTAGTTTGCATGATTCTGATAACATCACTGTAATAAAAGTCAGAATGTGGCTTTTATTATATTAAGCAGCTATGCTTATTTAATCATGATTTCAGGACATGTAGGAAAGTTCAAGTGAGTGTGTGAATGTGATAAAAAGAAAGTGTGTGTGTGTGTGTGTGTGTTTTGGCTGTAAACAGGTCTTGCTCTACCTACTCAAAAAGTGAGAGAAAAAGCCCCGGGGTGGAGCAGAGACGACGGGCTCCATCTGGCGCCTGGGCAGCCAATGAAAAGAACAGAGAACTGTGGGAGCCAGGAAGAAGGGGAACATCATGAAAAGCTCCGATTGAATTTGTCGTCCAGTTCATTGGCACCGGCTGCAAGGTGGCTAACGAGGCAGGTGGCTAAACAGGACAGAAAGGCATCGTCAATACTTCAATTATTCGTGCAAATTCTGCTTTTTTTCCTCTTTTTTTAACACCGAAAAAGACAATTTGCAAGGGAACTTGGTATCTGGTAAACAATTAGAGCTCCTGCGAAGGCTTGTTTGCTCCTTAAAAACGAGTACCCTGTAGCTACAGAGTGTCGTAGCGCTCCGCTCCTGAAGCATTATGGGAGAGGAAATGATGGTAAGTAGAGAGCCATCTGCTTTGCCACTTGCCACTTCTGCCTGTGCCAATACCACCTCCTTCCCTCTGTTTCTCAGGTGGGGAGTGGAGTGGATCCAACACACACACGCACACACACACACACACTGCTTAATACACCAAAAGATACTCAAACATGCCAGATGTGTAGACCCAGTATGTAACTGTGGCAAAAATCTCACATTTTTCTACACCTTAAACTCCCCTCATGGTTCACATGTCTGGCACATTCTCTCATGCATTATTCCTGCCTATGATAATCGACAACCAGAGGGTGATGTGGATGCCTGGTGAAGCCGGCCACAGATGGATAGTTTCTCATTGATAAGGGAGCAGACAGAACAGACAGGAAGGAGTGACAGCTTTCCTTTTTTTTTCGCCCTTCTTTCTTGTGACTAGCAGTCTGTTTTCATTTTATCAGAGCAGGGGTTGCAGCAAAGATAGGCCCTAGTGTCCTTGACAGTGGTGACACTGAAGAGATGGATGTACAGCCGGTCAAAGGAAAGTCATTTATTTCCGTTGACCCACTCGGTCAAGTGGATTGAAGCTGAGCCTTTTGATTTGGCTTTTACTTTGCCTTTCCCCCCCGCAGAGTCTACACTGCTCCCGCAATTACTGCAAACAGAGAAGGTGATGGGTCTAAGATTTTGTCCAGATAAAGGAGTCAGGACCCTATCTCTCCTGGTGACACCATTAAGCCATCACCGAGAAGGTGTGTGTGTGCGTGTGTTGGGGGGGTGGGGGTGCTCTCAAGGGGCTGTCAGTCAAAGCTTACCACCCAGCTCTTGTTTAAAACCATCTGCCACTGAACTCCCACTGGCCTCTTTGTATCTGATCCCAAAAAGAAGCAGCAGAGGGGAGATGGACTTTGTCGTTGGGAGGCATATTCACCACTTACTGTCTTATCAAATGCAAGCAAGGGACTGCATAAAGCACACATATTCTTGGATCAGGGTAGTAGGTAGAAAGCGCTTACGGGTTATTTGTCAAACTATGTGGCACTGACTGCCAGAATAAAAAGAAGTTCCAAATAGCGATCTTTTGACTGAGAGAGGATTGAGGTTGTGTCGTGTAAAAGGGTGCGGTTAATTTTAAGGGTACAGCTGCGGAGCATGAAGGAGTTTCCTTTTCCCCTACCCAACTGTTGCAGGCCAGAAAGTGTTGTGCAATTTAGTCACTCCGGAGCTAGTTCAACTCTAATCCAGCATCAGTGCCAGACAGCACACCTAAATCTCTTCATGGCAGGAGTTATCAAACAATAACAGACACTTTGCAAATCCATTTATAGCTGTAAGAGATGAATATTGTGTTGTGACTTCAGGGAGGTTGCAGCACACATGTCAACTTGTTGTAATACCCTAATATTTGATCTATTGCATAAATGCATGAGGACTTGTCACGAGCATTTTACTTTCACATTTTGTTCAAACGGTTGTGAGGAGATTATGTGGGAAATTGAATCACCGATTACACTTGAATTCATCTTAATTCCACCTCAGGTGACAATTTATGCCTAAAAAAAAAAACAGAACTAAAAGAAACTTGCATAATGTTCTAAGGCAGCTGCCTCAAATCAAAGCAAAATGCCCACCTCTGCTTTTTGCATGGAGTCATCTCACAGAATAATGTTTTTCTATTTGAAGTTGTATAACAACTATGTTCTGTATACAGAGTTGTCAGATTCATACAAAACGGAAACACAACACTCTGGTGTTCAAAACGGTCCTGAAATGAGTCAACCCGTCTGCTCAAAATAAGTTTAAACGTTTTGGTGCTTTTTTTTTTTTGGACAAAGAGATGCTGTCTGAAAAGCAAAAGACTACCGGCTCAAATCAAAAGAATAAAAAAATGTTCCTATTGTCAACAAATCCTAGGGAAAACACAAAAACTAACAAAAATGGACCAAACCGACGCTAACAACGGCCTTCACGACTCTCCATTATTAGAGTGATCGTCATGGTGAAATTCTATATATTCACGTCACCCTTGGGATGTATAATTACAATAACTTTGGTGATCCTTTGAAAAAGCTGTACTTTGTTTTTGGTGTATTACGCCTACTAAACATCAGCATATTAGCGTTGTCATAGTGAGCATGTTAGTATTTAGCCCTAAGGACCACTGTGTCTAAGTAAAGCCTCCCAGTTACTGCCTGTATATCCACAGTATCATATACAGTGTTGTATTCCTCTGTGACATGGATCTCCATTGTCGACTAAAAGGTATTCAAAATCTCACGTTCACCATCCTGCTGTTGTGAATACGCACTAGTGAATCCCATGTGTATTAATCCACATTGGAAAATAGTTCCTCACAAATACAATATTTACTACTGTTTGGGTAACATTTGCTAAAAACTACAGTGCTCAGCTGTTTTAGGAAAGTAAATCAGAAAGTATTGAGAGATGGTTTCTGGGAAATTCATGAGAGAAATATAGAATAACAGCGACCTTGTGGACAACATTTAGGTTCCTGTCCTCGCTTCTGTTTTCTCCTTTTCTATTTCTATTTCCTCCTCTTTTTTTGATTAGTACCAAAAGAAAAAGAAAAAAAAGTTCTTAGAGGTATGTTCGAAAACTCAAACACCTCTTCATGATGAAAGTCTGAGAGAAAGAGAGATCAGACCATCTAAATACCAGCGCTGGTGAAGGAGTCGGAGCAATATGAGATAGGGTGAGCTTCTCCATCTCTTGTGTAATGAAGAATGACTGAGAGGGATTGCACGGGCCAACAGCATCAGAGGACGGGGGCCATTGCTATGCACCGAGTGTTACATTTCAGACTGAGCAAGTTGAGACCTACAGCGCGTGAGGTCAGATTGCAAAAAGACGAGAGGTAAGCAAGGTTAAATGTCTCTCCTCGTGCTCTTTATCCCTTAAATGACATGGCTCATTCATACGAGCAGCTCACATTCAAGGACACTAGTGGGACTAGTGAAAGAATAAAACCTTGGACAGCAGTCTTTTAAAGACACCAGAGAGAATAAACAAAGAGGGGGGGGGGGGGAAGCTAGTAGTGGGAAAATGACATTTAATTAAAGACTAAATCCTCATCAGTGTCCAAAACAAGGCAGCTGTAGTAAACCACATGTTTTTATTATATATTAAATGACAAGGGTTAAAAAAAAAGAAAAAAGACAGTTCCTGCTGAGATTTCCCTCATGTATAGAGCGAGAGGGATTTGGAAAGCAATAAATACCAATCTTTTTAGCTTGCACTCCGCAATTCTTCAAAATAGTTGGTAAACGCATGAGACTTAAGTTTGCACAGTTGATGTTTTTCACTGGAAATAAGTGCTGATAAGCAGAGACCATACAAAAATGGAATCCATAAGAAAAATATGTGGATAAGAGAGAATGTGCATAATCTGACTGGAAATCAGACTTATGGCTTCCTGTACATCCTGTGTGACTTTGCATACCTGTGTGTGTGTGTTGATATGGTGCAGCCCCCTGAGGAGTCACTGTAAGTCACTGGCTTGTTACAGAGAAGGATAACTAAATGAACGTTTGCTGCAGGCCTTTCTTTTCTCTAGATTTCAATCCTGGGAACCAGAATCATTTATTCACATCAAGAGGCTGCTTTGTAAACCACCCAAAGGGATTGCATTTGACAGTGAGTTTATTTATTCATAATACATTCCCACAGACGCCCGCACAACAAGTGGATCTGCACATCTGTACTTGGCAACTCTTCAACAGAGGGGAGGGGAACATCTCCTGCCATGAATAGCTATATGACTTTTTTTTTTTCCTTGATTAGAAGTCCTTTACGGTAAAATGATTCCATTCATTGCAAAGAGGTAGAGAAATAATTAAGGTGAAACTCACTAAGGATTTCTCTTCTAATTGGCCATATGGACTGGAAAGAAAAGTTTTATTGTTTTCTTTTGTCTTTCAAAGCAGATGTGTGAGGTCTTAGACTTTTGGCTTTAGGGACACTGTCATTTCTCCCTTGGTGATTCCAACCATAATTACTCTACCTGGTCTTACGCTATTTTAGTCTCTGCTAAAGGTTATAAAGTTAAATGCAGTCACATTTTCTTTTTTTCCCTTCCAAAGCTCAGTTGAGGTGTATTCAGTTGTCAACAAGGTGCGCTGAAAATGTGTGATGTATGATGTCAGATGTTTACACTCATAATCTAATAAATAATCTAATATCATTGATGCCCTCTGAGAAGGCAATACTCCTCAGCTGTATTCTAACCAATCAAAACTCAATAAATATACAGACAGAAAACGTGTTACATTAGACAAAAATCAATGTGGTACAATTCAGCCACAATGATTTATTTTTGCTTTTTCAAATAATAAAAGTGAGACTAAAATGATCAATTATTACTAAGTACTATCTATACTAAAATCAGTAATATCCTAGAAAATTATGTGTTTTGCCACACACACACACACACAAAAGTAAACATGCACTGTGAAACTTTGTGGACTATGGAGCCCACCAAGGTTCATTTGCGTTCCCTCTCAAAGTTTTGCATTTTCTCACAATAGATTTTGTGTTTTCCCACAATACATTTGCATTCCCTTGTAATAGTCCATTTGGCATGCCTGTGCTATTTGCCAGTGTTCAGAAAGCCAGATTTTGCTACCAGTACATGATTCACTGAAACTGCTGTCACGAGAGGAAATCCAGAAAAGAATCCAGTTTTTATGCACGATGGTTATTGATAACAAATGTAGTCTATATTAGTGAATATGGGATTCGAGATTAAAATATGATTTAGAACTTTAGAACAAAAAGACACAAATATCGAAAATGATATTGACGATAAAAAGGGTGGTATTTTATTAGCTGATGTCATCGCACTAACCAAAGTATCCGGACATCAGTATTAATCCCTTCCAGTGCTATAAACAGATATTAACTAAGAACCATTTGTGCCATTTTTGCCGAATTACCTAATCAAGAACTATGTCAATGAATTTGCGGTGAAAATGCAAGCAAATAGCTCCTTCATTACCAATTACGAGTGCAAATTGCCTCAGCTTTAAAATTAATCCACCAAGGCTTGCACCTTTGCACTCTAAAGCCTCCATATAAACGAAGCGAAGTCTCTGATCTTATCTGAGTTTCTAGGATGGAAAAAAAACCTCTCTCTTGCTTACCTGACTTGCTGGTGACAATACTGTGACTCATAGCAAGGCCTCATTCTGACTGAGGAAGAGATTATTATGTCGTTGCACTGCCTTCTCTAAGAATCTTCTAGGGAAATGCGGGTGGTGAGTGTTAGTGGATTAGACACAATCTCAATTTGCCTAACTTTAACTACACCTCACTATTAGGCAGGCAAATAGGGAGATTTACATATGTATGACTATAACAGACAAACTGGCTTGTTTGCAGTTTTGTTGCAATGTTCTCCCTGCATCACTCAATAGTAACTCAAGGACCCTTTGAGGAAGTATTCTGATACTTTGTTTTAAGTTATAATTTAGTAAAATCCAACACCATTCTTTGAAACTATTTGTATTTAGTCCATCATTTCTTTCGAACTGCCTTCACAGGAAACAATGCATATACTGTAAGATCAGACATACTAGTTCATACTAGCGAATAAAAATAAATCCTATGGACGCTGCATCACATTCAAAGTATTCACCTTGCAAAACAGAAGCAGTCACAAGAAATCAAGTGTATTTGTCACAGAAGTGAAGTTGTGGTCGGTTTATGCAATTAAACCTTCATAAAATTTCTGACGCTGCTGGCCAGTTGAGACAGCTAATCATCTCAGCTTCATGATCTGATGAACTGATCTGTGCAGCTCTGATAATTTACCGCTGGCTTTAATGTCTGTGCATCATTTTGATATCTTGATGATGTAAACAGTAAGCTCAACGCCATCGATCGTCAAGCGATCTTAAACATTAAATAACTAGCAAGCTTTTAACTGTATCTGAGCCGTAAGATTTACAGCTTTCCGAGGCAAAACTAAGTATTGTTACAAACAGCAGAGAATGGACTCAAACCCAGAAAACTTAAGAAATAAGTTTAAAGGTAGAAGACTGAACTCAGGAGAACTGGCAAAAACAGAACAGACTAAATCACAGAGTAAAAAAGGGAAAACATATATATAGAAAACTGAACCAGAGGCAAACAAGACAATCTGCACTGAACCGAGGCTCCAACAGCCACTAACAGACAATCCAGCCAAACAAACATGACTAATTCAGTAATGGGGGACAGGTAAGGGGGTAAAGCAAAAGCAGGGATCTGATAGGCTGGGGAAAACAGATCAGGGCAGGATGAACGAGGGTGATGTAGAGCAGGTGAGGAGGAGCCCTGAACACACAAGGGGAAAAAAACACCACAAAAAGACTCAAGAAACCAAAATCCCAACAGGCCAAATACAAACACCCACAAGAATCCATGAACAAAACAGTAAACACAAGCACCCAAACCCATGAGTCCATGACAAATATAACTTTTCAAATTTGTTCGGATCAGGATACTGCACCTTTAAGTACAGTACTTTAGTAAATATACTTAATTATATCCCTCAGAGTGGTTTGTATTGCCAATACTACAACATGACACCAGCTCCGCTCTCTGTTATGCACCTGGTCATTGATCAGAACGTAGTTTTTTAGCATCACACTGAGCCAGGATTTAAAGATAAGGAACGTGTTGTACAGTATGTCCTTAGCCATTACTCACAGAAGGGTACAGAGACAAGTATATTGTTTTACATCCACACAAAGTCCAGCAACGGCCGATCTAGTTTGCAATGACTGTGGGTTTTCCACCACTCCTGACTACGCATTTGCATAATGGAATTATGGGCTCAGCCATGCTATGTCTTTAGTGGACCATTAGGCAGGCCTTTACTGGATTGTAATTAGTGGCTTCTGCCCTTCACCTTCATTAGCATGCAAATGAAAATTCTGAACACCAAGAAATATTTGGCACATTGGGAGAAAAATGCCAAAGTGATTAACAGGCAATCCGTAGTGAAATTGTCTAGTTCTACCTATCACAGTTTAGAGCACTTGAAATGAGACATTGCAAAGTGGAGGAGTCCTAACAGGTTGATCTCAACACGCAGTTGTTGACATGAATTTTGATGACATGGCTGAGAGTTCATTTTGACCATAAAGGTCTTTGGCTTTAATCTGTGAAAAGATCAGACTGATGTTCTCGCTAGATACAATTTAGCCTTTAACAGGGGTGTGACTAAAGGGCATCAAGAAATAACAGGGACTCATCTTTAGTGCATTTATATTTGTAGATATTTTACAACCCACAGTGATGGGTCCCGCGTAGACTAACTTGAGGATGTTCCCTCGAACACGACAAGAACAAGGTAACAAGAGGAGGGCGTTTAATTCTACATGGTATAAAGAATATCCCCGGATAGAATATTCACAAAGTCAGCACTCGGCCCATTTTGTATGCAGACATTTTTCATTCCCCTCTGCCCTTCAATCTGCCTTCGCTTCACTCTCTGGTTTTGAAAACTAGAAAAAAAAAAATCACTATATAAGGCCAATGGGTTTACTATACATTCCAAATCTGAGCACCATGGAAATGTTATGTTGGCATGGTCTGAATACAGAAGGGGAGCTGAGAGTAACACAACTTTGTTGCAATCAGAGGATAAAAAGTACCAAACAAAAGAGTGAAAGAGAATCAGGACTATGGCAGATGTTCTCCTGCTTACTGCTACAAGAAACTGAAGCTTAGTGACACAAGATGTAATATGATGGACAGGCTACTGTGTCCTTGAAGATATTACTGATGAGAGGAGTGAGGACAGGTACTTTCCCATATTGACTTACCTTTCATTGATGCAAAGTGACACCAAGTCTCTATCTGATCTGATATGCCTCAGTCACTAGACCTAGTGAGAGCTGTTTGGGCTAATTTATCAGGATAACAGAAAGGAATCATTTCTTCTGGTTGAGCTAATGAGAGAGGTTTTACACACAAATGAAAATGCAGAGATCTATGAATCAATCTTAAGATGATCTGAGGCACGAGCTGCACCAAACCAAAAAGGTTTTGGAGAGGAAAAGGAAATGGGGAAATGTAAAGCCTGAGCAGCATAATGGAGTTCACTGTGTTTCTGGAAGCATAGCGGTAAGCTCCATGAGTTTTTCCACCCTGAAATTGATCAAGAGTCACCTACAAACAACCATGACTGATGAGCGAGTGAGTGACCTGGGAGTGCTCAGCGTAGAGTCACGGCAGTTAAACTGCACGAATGGAAAAGCCAGTTTCAAGCAGTACAGAGAACACACACACACACACACACACACACACACACACGGCAAAGTTTGTATTGAAAATAAAACAAGACAGAACTGTCCTATCCATGCAAAACTATTTACACAGTGCCACTTTTCATGTTTCATCACGTGTATTAGTGCACAAAAAAAATCATGCAGAATACTTTACTAAGCCCTCTAACTCACTCTTGGTCCTCCTCTGTGCCAACTCATTAAAAAAAATCCTGGTCTTTTAGACACAGGTTGATTCTATTTTCAATTTTAAAAAAAAAAGCCATTTCTGATATGCTTTCACCTTACAATACACCTTTTTTTAGTAGATTCCTCCCACTCTTTCCTTCCGTCACATTGACGCACATACAGTGCTACACTGATACTTTTAACACTACCTAATAAGACATTGTACTTGAACTTCTAAACCATCTCGTGTCATTTGCAATTCTAATGCGCTCATTTGAATTAAATGCAGCTTAGCATGAATACGATTGAACTTTCGAGACATGTCAGACAAAAAAACCTGCCAAAAGTAGCCCTTGACACGTACACATTAATCATAGGAGGTAGCCACCGGGGCTGGCAAGTGGAAACATCCTTCCAGCGGCGACACATGCCGGAGAGGGGTGAAGCTTGGAGGGTCACTCTCCTTTTGTTAACCTTGTCTAATTAAGAGCCTAAAGTCAGCGCAGGGTGACAGATTGAAGGCAGCACTGGTTGCATTACTCTAACAAATTATCAACTATATATATGTATAGAGAGAGATAGTGCATTTAAATATGTACAGGCCATCTGTAAGGACAGATAAGTAACTTCGACATTTACAGCTCAGGATTCAGTTGCAATCATAACAACACTTATATTCATTCAGAACTCTTCCATCTCCGAATGGCAAGCACTTTGTTTAGGTGTTTTCACCACACAGAAAAACAACATAAACAATGATTCACCGGATTGATAATTAAATAAATTAAACAGTGGAGCGCTAAAAGCTTTGCTGTCGGTAACTCAAAGCCAGAAGATAAATAACAAGCACGAAACCTTCTGAAAAATAAAGAATGAATAATGAGAATTTGACAGCTCCGTGTATTAAAAATGTTGGTGTTGAGCAGCCAATTGTTTCTCATTGTTAGTTCATTATTATAATAGGTGCTTGTAGAAAAATGACTCTAATGCATCGCTGTGACTAAATGACTTAATAAATAAATAAACCAGGGAAATCAGAATGAAATACACACACACACACACACACACACACACACAAAACGATGTTGTTAAGCAAAATAAACTGAAACACTGGAGCCATGTATTCTGATTACTTTCATATCGGGTGATCCTGCAGGTCACAACCTGTGTCTTATGCTAGTTTTTGTAAAGGCAAAGCAGTCATAATTAATATTTCCATGTTAACAATAAGTAAAACAACTACCGTATGTGTAAAAGGAGATGCTTGTATATTGTATATGGCCTTTTTGAGACTTTTGTTTCACTATCATTGCTCTCAGGCAGCTATTATTAACAAATACAGCTCTATAAAGTCAATGTACCTGCCCATCACTAAACAGCAGGCACAGTTAGCTTCTAGCTAGCTAGGTTTGAGATGTCCGTATGCTATAAATAACATTGAATAATGTAAAAATACAACAACAAATAGTGCAACAAGTGGGATGGGGAATGAAAATAATGCCAACATGTGTTTCTTGTTTTTAAATTTAGTTCTGACGTAGCAACCATTGGACTCACGTGACTGGTCAGCTGTTTCTGCTGTCGGCGTCTTCACGGATATCCTCATGTCTTTATACTTCTTTGTCTTTGTCTCTGGACAGCATGGGACATGGTCAACACTAGCTGACATGAAAAAAAAAACATTTAAAACTTGTCAAAATGAAGCAACTTCCTGACGACATTTCAGCACTTTTCTCTTGTAGCGACTGGTTTTGTTTCCAGTTTACAAACTTCTTCTTCTACTCCGTTTTTTAACAGCCACGTGTAACGCAGCCCACAGCGCCCCCTTCTGATGAAACTACGCTGAAAGACTTTTTTTTTTTTTTTTTTGCTCCAAACCAAATGGAAATGTGTCTAATTTACTTTTTTTCATAACTTAAAATACTTGACAATTAAATATCAACACTCTTACTGTGTTACAGTTAGATGTATTGGACACAATAACAAAGAGTGGATGAGAGCGAACCCTTGTGTACTGTATTTTTTGGTTGCATAATGCAGTATGTGTGTGTGTGTGTGTGTGTGTGTATGTGAAGTCAGTAGTGCTATACAATTATGGGGGCAGTCAGATAGATTATGGGGGGGTATTTAGTGGACTGATTCAGGGCTCTGGGGAACAAGTTATTTCTCAGTCTGGAGGTGCAGGCGTAGAAGGCTTTATAACGTCTGCCAGATGGAAGGAGTTCAAACAGATGATGGCATGGGTATGTGGAGTACTCAGATGCTGGTAGCTTTTCTGAGGCAGTGTGAGCTGTAGATGTCTCCCAGAGCTGGGAGCTGTATCCCGATCTTCTGTGCGCTGGAGACGACCCGCTGAAGAGCTTTCCTATCAGCTGCTGTGCAGCTGAGATACCACACAGAGATGCAGCATGTTAAAATCCTCTCTCTGGTGCAGCCGCATGTGCAGGGCAGACCAGCTTTCTGCAGCATCCTCAGGAAAAACAGCCCATGTTGTGCGTATGTTAGTGGACCATGTGAGGTCCCATGAGACGTTTATGCCCAGAAACTTGAAGATGGACACTCTCACTACTCTGTCTCTGTTGATTTTTTAGACTGACGCGTACTTGTAATCTTGTGACCTCGCTCTCTGCTCTTTGATGTATTAAGGGACAGGTGTTTCTCTGAGCACCAGCTCTGTACGCTAATTCATGGTTGTTAGAGATCAGACCAAACACTGTTGTGTCATCTGCAGACTTAACAGTGGTGTTAGGGACAAATGCAGGAACACGATATTTCTCTCAGGACCACACACAGGGCTAAACAGCCTAAATACTGGATTTAGACATAACTGTGTCTGTATTTGCTATTAGCTGTGAGTCAGCTAATGCATTTTACAGTCATGGCTCTAATAAAATACCATCTGGTTAGCTCTTATAATATGGACTAAAATTGTTAGTACTATTAGTTATTATAGTTATTAGAATAGTAAGATTCTGTTGTTTGTCTGTACCCACTATTATGTACTGTATGTTAATGGGATGTGTCTCACGTAAGATTAAGATCAGTGTAGGTTTTGTTCCAGGAGTTGAGTCATTGGGTTATTTAAGTATTCATTTATTCCACCCCTATCGAGGTTAATGCAGAGGACTCATGCACAAGGAAGAGACAGTCAGAGACCATCAGTAGTCCATCATAAGGCAGAGGCCAGGGCTCTGATGCCTGACCCCCTTCTAAAACTCTGCAATTATCCAAATATATTATTGGGGAAAAAAAGTATAAAATCTGATTATTTATGTTTTCTTCTATTTTCTTTCCTACTGGAATAATGATAAATATCTGGAAGCAGAGCAGATGTCAAGTGCGCAATTCAAGTGGTGTACCTGTACCTGTATGTTGGGAGGAAGAACAGCAATTTGTTGCTCTGCCCCTGCTGCCCCTGCTTGCATGTGTCCTATTCAAAGTATTCTTAAGAATTTTGAGGGCTGTGCACGTCTTATTTTCCACCGTGCACACTGCGGCTCTCCATCTGGATAGCGGCAGCAGCAGCAGCAGCAGCAGCAGTACATTACTGACACTCAAGTCGTGTGTTTAACACATTTTCTAAAGATTGCTTTTCACAGTCAGCCACTAAGTAGCAAACAGATCACAGTACACAAATTGGATTAAAACAACTTTTAAGTATTTCATTTTTTTTTAAAATGCATTATGACTCCTCATCACACAGGAAGTAATCCCGAGTCGTCAGTAACTGATTCCTGTCAACTCGCAATCATCTGTCATGAATAAGGGATTCATTTTCATAGATTTCCACAGACGTGTAATCAGCCTTAATTATATGTCTTTTTGATTGTAAATCTGAAACCGTTAATTGGATTGGTATGTATGACAAACGATCTTTATTAAAGTGCAGCTGCAGGAACCACTCCTGATGTTCCTTTTTTTTCCGTATCGCGCATCTGTCTCATCTCTATGCTTGTTTATTTTATCGTTGTATTTATGATTAGTGTAATGATAAATAAGATGAGGCGTCAACTAGGATAGTTGTTGCTCCACTGCAGTGCTGAACAGCCCAGGGATATAATAAAAAAATGAACATAATGTTTTTATAGAGTGAACAATATACGATCCATCCATCCATCCAACCATACATTACATCACATTTATTTATTTATTTATTTTTATTTATTTATTTATTTATTTTCCAAAAAAACAAGGATTGCATCATTGTTCAGAATGGACAGCTTGCTCAATAATTCATACAATTAGTTTTTTTTCTCCCTAAGCAAGCTCTCTTGTTTCAGTAACCTGCCTCAACCTTCGCACTGGCCCCTGTCTTATTAATCAGCCCTCATCGATTTAGTGTTGAAGCTAATTAAAGCCCTGACATGTGCAGTTGATTCCAGACATCTGTATGTGTCATGAATGCAAAAAAGCACACACCCCTCTGCCACTCTCTAACTCACTGCCATCGACACCCGCAGAGTAACTTGTTCCAGCAAAGCCAAAGAGAAGTGACACGCTCTGTGTTTTTCAGCAGATTTATGGCCGCTGTGAGACTTTGTGAATACTAACAAGCATCTCTAAACTTTCTTTTGTGTTTGGTGTTTAAAGGAAAACAGTTTTTTGGGGGGGGGGTTTGTTTTTTTATTTATTTGGCCTAACAAATCACTTGCGATCGCATTGTTCTCACTAATTATAATTTGTTGCTTATAATCTCTTTTTGCAAAAAAAAAATATATATAAATAAAATCATGACATGACACACAAGGTAAGTACAGTAGGTTAAAGTTGGACCAGGAAGTCGCTTTGTAAACTAGAAGGTTTGGGTAATAATTTGACCGTTTGCACTTTCACTTTCACTTTCAATTTCTTTTCCAGTCTGGCTGACCTGGAGGCTAAAAAAATAAAAATAAAAAAAATAAATAAAAAAAAACCTTTTGAAGTCAATAAGCAGTAATGAAGAAATGAAATCAAAGAGAAATAGTTGGTGTTTTTTTTGTTTGTTTTTTTTAAATAGTAGCTTTTGCTTCCGGATGTTTTACAGTGTCTCTGTGTCTTTTAAAACGTATAGTTGCCGTAGTAAATGTTCCTTGCCACTATGAACGCTCAACACCATTCATTAAATAGTATAAACACTCGTAACTAGACTTTCATGCCCCTAAAAATGAATATGCGCTACTTAAAGTAGTAGTGGTGGGTAAACAATTAGCGCGTTCAGCCCTTCAATGATGAAGCTTCGCACTACCCCTATTAAGACATGGCATCTTTATACAGTTTATCCCTGCTGTTTTATGAATTTACAATTACACCTCATTAATGTGTCATTTGCATAATTACAAGGAACGGGGACACCATTCACAGTGGGAATACGCACTACCTTGAGGAGAAAAAAAAAGGCAACACAATGTGAGCTGTAGCAACAAAGATATTTTGATAGTGTGCATGTTTTTAGGTGGTCTGATTATAAATACATTTGCAGCTTTAGAAATAGGACAGAATTCACTTAGAGTGTGTGCTGTAAGGATTTTTTTTTTATTTTTTTTATTTTTGCCATGTTTAATTTACAGCTGGAATTCCCAAACCCGATGATAGCTTTTGTTCATATTTTATTTTCCCCCTAATATTCTCAGCTGCGTTAATTCCTAGAATTTAATTCTGTCTCATCTTGGGCACGAAATAGGGTGTGAAAAAGCGATATCTGAAATAAAGGCTGTGTGAGAAATTCAGCGCAGGAGCTTATTTGGACTGCACAGGTACTTTAACCCAACCCTCTTTTAGGTTATTTGTAAGATAAATGAAACCACAGAAACAGATGACAGGTCTTTAGCTCAACTATAAAATGCAATTAACCAGCAAATGAGGCCAGGCGAGCCATTCTGACCATTCGGCATGAGCAACAGCTAGAGGGGAAGGAGGAGAATGGCAATTCATACCCAATCTGCAAACTGCTCCGCTACCTTTACTGGGTTGATAAATAGCGTTTGACATTTTTAACTGCTACTGATTTGGATATTCAAAAAAAGGTATTTAATTGAGATTTGTATTAAATCTTTGCCGTCGCCGGCTAGCGTGTACGATCAGAGATGGCGTTCGTTTATCGGGCTCCGCCGTCTTGTTTTGTTTGTTAAAATATATCCAGTTGAAATTGCACCGAAACGCTTCACTTCACCTTTAAACGGTTCAAACCAAGAGTTGCCGCTTCTCGAGCGTAGAGCGGTAAGAAGAGTAATGCCGTGTCCCAAATCATTCTCTTGTTCAGTAGTTTCTGTAATAATAATAATAATACGCATTGACTCATTAGTGAGCGGGCTCATTATCAGTTAGCGACACCACTGACAGGCGCAGTATGGCAACAAATGTAAAACAGCATTGCAATGTGGCATTGTTAGCAGAAAGTACGTGTTGCAGTAATTTGGACATTCAGATGTGTCAAATGCACAGTAACATAGTACACAATTAATATAGTGCGCTATGTATAGTGAATAGGGAGTGAAGAGCCTGCATCCTTGCTAGCGACGGTGAGGCTGCACTTATAAGTAATGTGCTACTGTGAGCTAAATGCTAAAGTCAGCATGCTAACATGCTCATGTTTAGAGAGTGCAGTGTTTACCATGTCATCTTAGTTTAGCCTATGTACCCATGACATGTCATGTGTCAACGTACCATTAGTTTTACAGGTATTTGGTCATGAACCAAAATTAACTAAACCGATTCAAATTTGGACCTGATGGTGGTGCTATAAAAAAGTAATTGCCAGAGTCATCAGCACTGATCCTCTGGGCACCATGAATATCTGTTTGAAATTTCATGACAATCCAACCAATAATTGTTGAAATAAGTAAGTAAAAGTAGGGGGAATCACTAAAGTCAACGAATCCAACAGTTGTTAAAATGATTCAGTCAGGACCAAAAGTGATGGCCCAACCGCTAGCATGGCTAAAAACACCACTGTTGATATAGAGAAACTCAGGGTGTTACTAATAAATCACTGTGTTTTCAGGATTCAGGATATAATCCGTTATATCAGCTGAGAGTGTGTCTACATTTCATCAGGGGAAAATGTATAACTCATATATAACTAAATGTACCGCCCACTTTCCTCATCCACAAGCAGCCCATTGACCGCTTACCTTGCCAAAACCTTTTTTGTTCTCAGCCACAATACATCTTTATTAGTATAATTCCTGTTGCTCCTGTACTTTACTCACACACCATTAGTCTTTATCCAAATCACGTAGTTACAAACAGACTGTCATTGAAAGGCAGGAGAAATACTCTCCGGACAGCAAGGATGGATAATTGCTTTAACTTTCCACTAACTGTTCGGTGCATCAAGTCTGAAAAAAAAAAACCTTGGCAAAGAGACAACAAGCAGCCCACATTTTGGAGCTAAGCGCTGAAAATGAAAAGCCTCATTCTGACAGTTACACTGTTTCCATGCAGAAGAAACCTGGCTCTGCTCAGTCCCTGTTTCTCTCCCCGAGTCTGGATACAACAGTGTGCACAGGGGTCCTGAGATTTATGGCAGCAGCTCAACGTAGCTGGTGGGGGGAAAGTCTTTGGGGGTTTTTACATCCCTCCATTTGTTTTGCACATTACTGATGTTTCCCTTAATGTGCTCCGAGCATCCCCTTGAGAAGCTTCGATGGGGCTGTTCTCAAGTTCAGGCTTCATTTAGTTTCCCTCCTGCTCTTCTCTGGAGATAAAACCTGACATACAGACCTCTCCGGCTCTCCTGAGGAGCTATTAATACGGGAAAAGAAACAGAGGAGAGGAGGTGGCAAGCCCCAGATCCACCTGGCAGACCAAACACTGCCATGTTTATTTGGATCGTACATGGGAAATGGATGAATAGGCAAGCAGTAGTTTTTAGGAACGGCGGCAAACTGATGCTTCCACGGGTCCCTGATGAGCCGCGGATCGTCTTTGCCAGCCAGAGTTCTCCCTTATCATCATACCTCTAAACATCATTAATATAACAGAACTGTTTAAATCGTACATCACCCTGAAAGGTTTTCTAAAATAGTTGATCACCTTTTGATAAATGACCTTGAGTATTTTAAGAGATTGTACAATTTGGTAACAATGGGCTGCATGGAATATTTTTAGCATTCATGGAATGCCAAAAAAATAAGAAACAAAAAGTATTACGTCTGCATGAGAGCATATTGCATATTTGTAGTGAAGGAGCTTACATGACCTCATTCTCTAATTTATTTATTTTTTCTCCACACTTACTATGAATATTCGGTTCACATTTAAAGTTCCATTTCCCAGGTGGTAGCAGGGATATCGCTACATTTTTTAAAAACTTTGACTTACTTCCTTATTCAGAAATCATGTAACATGGTGTGTAAGTCAACAAAAACACTCGTCTGGACCGAATGTTTTCTTGAGAGGGTTGTTGGTGATTAAAAATTGCTGCCAACATTGTGACTCAAAGTGTTTAAACCTGTATGTCGGTTTGTTGTTGCTGCTGTTGTTGTTGTTGTTGCAGCGTTCATGTTTCTCTACTCATCTGGGGAGGTGAGCAGACCGAATAAGTAAACCCAGACATCCTTATCTCCAGCAATGTCCTCCAGCTCCTCCTGAGGGACCCCGAGGTGTTCCCAAGCCAGAAGATGATATGTAGTCCCTCCAGCATGTTCTTGGTCTTCCGTGGAACCCAAACTGCCTCAGCTGGTCCCTTTCGGGTTCTAATTTTTATATAGGAAACATCAAAAAGTGACGCAGATCGACTCATGAAATTCAAGGCAATTAGATATCTAGCTACAGCTAATAAAAAGGGGTCTTTGTCAGTTGTTATTTCATCCAGCAAAATCCTAGGTCACTGGATAAATGCTTAAAGCCTGCTTTTGTCTACTTCCATCAGAAATCAATGAGCCATTACTACAAACATTAACAGAAGTTTCAAACCGGTCTCCGTTGCCATTGTAAATTACATATGTGCCAAGTTACAGCTTGACAGATATAGCAACTAGGGGGTTATGAGGGTCAATTAGGGAATGGGCTATTCTTCTTTGTTGCAGCCCCGCTGTGTGGTCTAGGGTTGATGGATTTTATGTCTTCAGGATCACATGCATCCATCCATCCATACATACACATTCCCCAATACACTGGTACATGCCCATAATATACAATAGCGGTAGTCTTCATTTGTTTTCAGCGCAAGTCTGCATTCGTTGGATTGTCTGTGTAATTACTCCCCTCAGTAAATATTACAAAAAGAGTGTCCTTTAACTGACCTTTCTTGCTCATTTGACTTTTTTTCCTTTTTTGATTTCCCCCCTAAACCAACCCCAGGAAAGACGGACAATAACGGACAATATCCTGTCCACATCACTCCGCCGGATAACTTTACCATGTCTCAGTCTCCTCTGGCTAGCCTCGCAGTGCCTTAACATAAGGACAATGAAGAGAAGGCGATAAATCTTTATTGAAGCAATTATAGAGCAAATGTTATTTACACCACCTAATTGGGCCCGGGTATCTCTCCGCTCATAGAAATTAAGGCTCGAGGGGAGTTGAAATGGACACCAATTAATTTTTGCTGACAGAATCAGCAAAAACAGCAAATGGCAACAAAGGGAGTTTCCCCAGGAGGTAGTGACTTTAGAGGGAGGTGAGAATAACTCAACTAATGTAGTCACAACATCACACCATTTCCATATAAATAACTTCCAAAGAAATAAGAAACCCATTTGCGTGACTGAAAAGAAATCAATTACGGCAACAAACAGGCTAGCGCCATTCCCCTAGACCTTGAAAAAGTACGGATGACACGGTTATAGTACATTCTAATGCTTTCGCCCGGGTTCTAGTAGAATATGCATAATGTGCGCTGACGGACAGGGAGGGGTAACGTCAGCTAGTAAATGTCAAGTACATATACAGGACCACACACAGCTTATTAAAAAGCTGTCACTAGAGGAGAAGAAGCTAACAGGATGTACCAGACTTGATGAGGATTTATTACCCACTGCCATCTTTACTAAATGGCATTCTTAGACTCTCAGAGTCTTAAAATAAATCACCCTGCCGATGTAAGTGTGTATCTTTGCGCGCGTGTGTGTGTGTGTGTGTATGTGTGTTATTGGGTCACTTTTGAAAAGTTGTTTTTGTTTAGTATAGTTTTTGATAAGGAAAAAGACATTACAGGGGGCACACACAGAGTAGACTCGATCCGTCACCGAACAATAAAACAAATAATCAGAAAGTAAATGTGAGCCCTGCGGGTTATCCTTGACTAATATTTGATAGATGTCATTATAAATCAAATAGCATACTGTCACCATCTTAATACACGGTGCACACACAGTCAGCAATCAGGGAGCAGGGGGCAACTTTGAATAATTTGGGGACTCGGGGTTTAGCAGGAATCCTGTGGTTTAGATATTTATTGTTTGAGAACTCTTGAGTTGTTGTAAAGGGGCCCCACTTTTCTAGCAGCCAGCAGGCAATTAAAACAAGTTCTTTCTTTTGATACACACACACACACACACACATCAGTCAGTCAGTCAGAATAAGTTCAAAAACAGCAGTGGTGGAAAATAGCCCTCTTGTGTAAAGTGTTCAAGTATTGCTTGAATTTCATTTAAAACACATTGCCTAATTTGTGGTTCTTCTCTACTGCAGCCGCACGTTTCCCAACCGCCTGCTCCAAGATCTCAGGTTGCTGACGACTTGTCCCTTGGGGGTTTGCTGTATATCCTCAACTGTATGGCAAGTCCCCGGGGACAGATGTTAGCAAACACAGCATAACAAAGAGGCCCGAAAGAATTATCACATGTTAGGTGGCTGCAACTATTACGTCATGTTTCGTAACAGTTAACCGGGGCAGACAACTAGCATACTGGTGCCTCTCAACTGGTCTGTCCAGTGCCAATCATGTCTAACATTGTTGGATGTGCTGTATTCTTACTTTTTGTGTTATATATATATATATATATATATATATATATATATATATATATATATATATATATATCTTCCTCTTCTTTATTGTTTACTGTTGTTAAAGAAAATGTGTTTTTTCCTCCTCCAACTACTCCTTAAACCTAAATAAATAAATACATAAATACATACATACATGCATGTGCTAATTATTTATACTCAAGCCTATATATTGTAGTCATTCTACAAAACACGTATCAGATAAAAAGGAAAATCTCATTGGAAATATCTCATTGAAATGCATAGAAATCCATTCAATGTGTGCATAATATCTGTATTACTTATGCGATTGCATGATTGCACGTCGAAAGTCAAGTCAACTATGCATGCTGGATGGTGTATTGGTCAGCCTCTTGTGGAGCATTACTATAATAAATAATAATAATAATCGTGTGATCTGTGTGCCTTCACATGCTGTACACTGAATGAATGTAGCCTTGTAGAAGCTGTCACTCACTTTATTTGCTATTAAATACATTTATCAAACAAGTCAAACCGCGTGTTACTGGACTTTTTGTTATTGAGAAAGTGAGCCTCATTGAGGAAAAAGAAGAACGTCAGTGACGTGTGAGCTGTACCGTCGTCTCCGTTAAGGTTAAAGTTAGGATTTTATGAGCTTTGATAAAACTATAAAAGAGATATTTCTGACATTTTAGACTCCACACACTATTCAGAGTGGATGCTAAGTCACTCCACAGCGCGCGCCATCTACGAACATAAATTGGTTTGTACTTTCATCCTCTTGTCTAACGCTTACAGCTAAATTAAAGATATCATTCACACGAATACAAACCCATTTCCTGTAGTGATGTGTTAAAATGACAACTTTTTCATCTGTTTTTTTTTTTTATTGGATGCTGGAAAAGAATTTTACACATTCAATAACTTTAAATTGAAGTAGCCTCGGTGTCAGCTGTTTAAAAGGATGAAGTGATGGAATTCAATCTGCTGAACAAACTGGGAGCAGTCTTCATTTGGAGCAGAAATGAGTAGGGCACCAGTGGGAAAAAGCAATATTGTCTGCTCTTTCCTCACTGGACAAGGTCAATTAGAGAAGGACATGGATTGGCAATCAAACCTGACACTAAAGATTGACTATGGTGATTATAACCATGCAGATGGGGGGGCTTTAAAGGTTATTAATAATGATTTATGGAATTAATTAAAGAAGTAAGATAGGATTCCGTGCTTTAAATACATTATATAAGTTCAGCTGAAGGAACATTTACCACTTGCGGGGAGCTCGAGTTATAAATGCAATATGTTCTTTGACTGGATGGTTTGTCATTTGGGCTGTGGCGGAGTTATGATTACGATTATAGACGGTGAAGATAAATTAGCTGAGGCGACATAAATATCATCGTGAGATTTCATGGATTGATTCTGAACATATCAGTCCGCAGCATTATGCATGCGTCTCATGTGACACATTCACTATTTATTTATATAAGACATGGTTTATTACTGACCTGCTGTAGACATCAAAATGTATTGTCTACATTTTTTTTTTCTCTCTGCACTTTATCTCGCGCAAATTGTTTGTCTGTCTTTTGATGATGAGTTTCTGTCAATGATATATGCCACGAAATGTGATCGTTTCCATTGTTTAACGCACGTGGGGAGTTGGGAAACTGTTGATATGGCCAGTGTGTACGCTGATCGACGCATTCACCAGATACGTAGCGTTAGAATTTCGTTGGAGTTAAAGTAAATAGAAAACCAATGTTCTCTCTTAGCTTTTAGTTCTGTTTTGCACTTAATCCTAAAGGAAATATTGGGCTCTTTAGCTACTAAATGTTCCACTACGGTCACTTGTTCTTCACTATCTCTGTCTGCCGTTACTGTGCTGGTTGTATAGAGATGAGTGCAACAGCAGTGTGATCTGTTGCTGATATTGACATGGACAGCTCAAAGTTTCCACCTAGTGAGTTTTCCAGGTACCCAGAAACACTGGAGCCTTTGAAATAAACACTCACATGAAACTGTTTTTTTTTTTTTGTTGTTTTTCTTCATCTGATCATGGCCATGGTCCCTGGAACCTTCTATAGCCTATAGAGCGGAGGTACATTTAAAAAAGAAAAAAAAAGAAAAAAGTCATTATCTATGCTGTCTGTGTTACTAATGCTGCAGACTGTCCCTGAACAGCAGTCTGGGAACTACAGGCACAGATATCTGTGCGTGTGTGTGTGTGTGTGTGTCTGAACATGTGACATGTGGCTGGCCATGTCACCCTCAGTGGACTGTCAGTATTTTATTTTCTCTTCTGTTAACACACAGCAACACATGCATTTATTTACTTGAAAATAATGTATGTTATTACCTTAAAGCAAAGTGCAACCCTGAAACATTATTATTATTTTTTTTTTTTGTTTGTTTTTTGCCCACTGGCTATTTCCGACTGCGAGACAGCTCTCGGAGCTTGTTAATCATTCCCTGCGCACAGTCAAAACTGACATGATCATTTGATGCATTGCTGTGTAACACTCCAGTAATTATTCTTTCCTTTTAACAAGCCTGGCAAGGAAAAGCAGACAGCCCTTCTTTCCCGCCCATGTCTCACTCATTTATTTCTTCATTTTCTCTCAACTTAGGGACAATCCGAGTCGTACTGGAGCATGGAGGAAATGTGACCGAGGGAGTGGCGCTCTTTAACTAATCTAGGATGGCTAATCGGCGTTACAGCACACTGAGCGGCACCTTTGAAACACGCACGATTGTTGTTTTATGGAGCTTGACTTAACTCGAAACTTGACTCAATAATAGTCTTCTGCGCTGAACTGTTATGCATTCAATCATACACCCACACGTGCAAGTAAAAAATAAATAAAATAAATTGTTGATCCACTGGCAAAGTTGAGGTTAAAGGGCCTCGCTCAGAGGCACCTGATTGGTAGTGACTCATTCCTCATCCTTATCTTATCACTTGTTTCATATGGCATTTCTTATTGTATTTCTATTATTTATTATTGTTATTTTCTGCCTATACTTCTTTATTGCTTATACTTCTTTATTTCTTGTAACTCTGGCACACTAATTTCCTACGGGATAAATAAAGTTGTTCTGATTCTGATTCTGATTCTGATTCACTTCCTACACATGCAGCAGGGTTTTTTTTGTTTTTTTTTTATTTCCCTGCCAATCTGGGCATGTGAACCAGAAGACCTTTTCTTGCTCGCTTTTTACCTCTGTGTTAAATTGTGTTTCCTGCTACAGCTATCAGGTGTCAGAGGTGTCAACGATATACCAGGTGTAATTACAGGTCAAAGCATAACATTTACAGGAGATTAAGTGTAATATGTTCGTAACTTGGAACTTGATTGCTACATTTCAGTGAGCTCTCACTGCCTTTCTATACATATACAGTGTGGGAGGGATTTTTGCTTTGGCTGTTCAAGGTTCTGAAAGAAACATCCACTTCATTTTCAGCAAAGACATCTTTACATGAGTGACAGTTTGAGTGCTTCCAAGGCCTGGATAGACATAAAACTCTCTCGCTTGAATCATCAGTATAAATGATGAGCAACTGCTTCAGGAAATATCTAAATGTGTCACAGTGTGCCTTGAAAAATCTAAAGGGGAGCAGCATTTTGACTGGAAACTTTCAATCACAGAGGTTCAAATGCTGGTTCTGACAGTCTATAAACAACTTTAATTATATGTGTTAATTGATTTTTTTTTAACAAAGATTAGTGATTCTAGAGTAGTAGAATCAAAAATATATATAATCTATAAAAAAAAAATGTCTAAAAATAGCGGAATCAGTCAATAATATAGCCGCCATATGTAAGTTTTCCCCCTAGATTAATAAAAATAAAAACTAATCCCCACAAAACATACCAAGGACATGACCTGCGTGTGCTGAGTGGTAGCTGACCCTGGCAATGTGCCCATGAATTTGGCAACTGGGATGCTGTGTTTTATTCCCGAGACACGTTCTCATGACAAAGTGTTCTGAACTCTGCTTCGTACCTCCGGCTATCTGCTTCTCCATAGCAACAGCGGATGAGGCCAAGGGCTTACCTATAGTATTTAAAGGCATCCAAACCAAACCAATCAGGAACCTGATTTCTTAAAAAACTACATTGAAATAATTAAAACTGATGCCTATAACGTAGTATCCATCAGTTACAAAAAGAGATGCTGTTGAGGCACATTGAGGATATCGTTATACATCATTTGAGGAAAACCCACTTCGCTCTAAGCGTCATCCATCTATTACTATTTTCATTATCATACGAAGGTCAACAGCAACAAAGGCCCTGAAACTAGCACTGAACACCAAGGAGCTTGTGTTTAGATTTTGACAATGACATGTGCTGTACCTGAGTGTGTGTGTGTGCGTGTGTGTGTGTGTGTGTGTGTGTGTGTATGTGTGGTCTTGAGAGAGTAAGAGGAGGAGAGAGGGAGTGACTGAGAGAAAGAGAGAGAGAGAGAGAGAGAGAGAGGGGAACATAAATGAAAGTAGAGGAGGTGAGCCATCTAGAAACACATCCTACATGGTTCAGGAGACTAATTATACAAGAAGGCCAAGCTAAGTCGACCACTTCAGAGAGTCTGCAGGCTACACAGGGACCAAGCGACATGGATACCCCATTCAGAGGAGGGAAACAGCTTCTCATGCATGCCTTATTACCCCAAAGACCTACGTCTGTGGCAGATAAGTCACCTACTCCTTCTAGCCTTGCTCCTCTGCGGACACAGATCCTGTAATGATACATTTCACTTCTGGCGATTTCCAGTTTGATGGGTAGAAAATGTGAAAACAAAAAAAAAAAGAAAAAAGTCTGCAATATGGGACATCATCTCTGACCCCCATCAAAGAGTTCTCTCTTCACGTCATGTGGTAAGGCGACACAGTGCCAACCCCTCATTTTCTTCCGGTCCATCTCTAATGGGATTTGGGTTTTATATTAAGTCCACCTTCCCCTTCCCAGCCCCCCTCTCTCCCTCCCTCCCCCCCTTTGTCCTGACACTGTGGTGTGAGTGATTTGAATTTAAAAAGTGGCTAAATCCACAGAGCAGGCTTCAAATGGGATTGTGTGCGCCTTTCACTGTTAAACAGGGCCTTGCAGGTAAGCCTGTCCTGTAAAATGACAGAAAAGGTGAGGGGTGCGGTTATGTAGGGCATCGCTTACACACTAGCTGGCTCACAAGAGAAAGCTCTCTCAGATCGTCTTGTACAACAGTAGGGCAGATTTGTCTGTTTGAGAATTACTGTTTGCCGTCTTTGTCTGAAGGCTCCAGCTCAAGTTCACCGGGGGTATCATGAGCACTGTGTGTTTTTTTTTTCACATCGCTTTCATTATCTGCAATAATGAAGTGGGATGAGATAGTGTTAAATAAATGATTCAAGGTCAGGTACGGAGTAACATCAGTTGCATGAAGCGTTAAACTGCTTTCAGCCTTACAGTCTATTATCATGTGAACTGCTGCAGCTTTGTTCTAGCTGCGTGATCACCGTGGGTAGAAAGATATCACAGCATGTTCAAAGCGTAGAGTTTTAAAACACATGGATATCTGCGACTTAAATGTTTAAAAAAAAATGACATTTCATTGCAAATGAAACAAAACATAAACCAAGAACGTACAGTCATGCTAGCGGCTCACGGCGACAAAGCTAACGGGTAGAATGTTTGGTAGAATGGTCACCGTTTTAGTTTAGCGTGGTAGCGTGCTAACGTTAGCTGTAAACACAAAGTACAACTGATGCCACGGTGCCAGAGGAAAGGTCCGGGGTTTTACAAAGTAATTAACTGACAATCCATTCAGCAATCGTTGAAATATTTCACTGAGTGCAACGAATGTCAACCTCAGGGTGGCACTATAGAGGAAACGTTAGGAGATCGCCAAAAGTCGTTAGGCCTCATCCTCTGAAGACCGTGAATGTTTGTTTCATAGCAATCAATGTAATAGTTGCTGAGATATTTCAGTCTGGATTAAAGTGGTAGAGAGACTACCACTTGTTTTCATTTTTCTAACCATGTGCAATATCACATTCAACTCTTACTAAGATAAATTGTCTAAATCTAATTTATTGGCATGCATCCGTCAGTGTGTGTGGTCTCTGTCATGCGTTCAATCTCAATCTGTCTGACATGTTCAGTGTCATAGCTAATTACAGAAGTAATACATCGGTCCATTAGCAAGCGCCTCGACAGCCCTAGAAGCATTTCTACCATAACTAGTTGGGACATTTGGATTGGTCTGGTAGTATGCACAAAGCTTTAAGCGAGCTTTAAGCCAAGATTGTCTTCCAGTTTTGTACTTTTGGCTGAGCTATTGGGTATTCAGTGCTGAAAGATTCGGCAAGTGTAATATTACCTTTTCCATCTGTTTATTAGAGGCTCCTATGCTTTCCTTCTGCAGGGTTGGTTTGGTCGTGGTCAGGTCAAAACATTATAAATCTTTTTTGTGATCTGACTTCAAGACATCTCATATATATATATATTAGAAATAATAATCATCTAGTTTCATTCAACTTAGAGGCTACGATTTTAATTTGCAAGCACGTTTAGGCTATACAAGTAGCTTCTAATATTTTCTTACTGACAATAATAGATTATTCGCTTTAATAATTATGGCGTCATGTTTTTGCAGTTATCCAACTGTGGTAACTAGATACCTATGTTATTTGTCTAAAACTACAAATAAAAAAGTGGTGCTCTCTTCTGCATATTGATTTATACCCCTGTCACTCCAAACCATAAATGTCGAGAAAGAGTACATCACGTCATCATAATTTCTACTTTGCAGCTCCGAGGGTTGTAAAAAAGCGACATCACACTCTTTCCTTGGAGTGGTCCCTCTCCTTGCTGAAAGTCAGTGTAGAACGCTTCATAAATAACTCAAGTCCTTCTCTGAAAGTAGGAGTGTTTTTAGTCTTAGCTCAAATTTCAGTGTGATTCCCAAGTGCAATTCTGAGATTCTTGATAAATATGGGCCCTGGGCAAACTTTCAGCCGCTGACCGAGACCCGGAAAAAGCTAGTAAAGTTGGGTTTTTTAAGGGAGGCGGGGGTGGGGGCAGGGTAGATACTATAAGTTGCACGTTTTTTCTTGCTTGTTAATAAAAATTTTATAAGCTATGGTATTTGCAAGGCTAAGAGCAGATTGTCTTTCCAAACAAACCAAGTTTAAACAGGAGAGTGAGCGCACAATGCTACACAATGAGAGACACAAGGAGCGAGGAGCTAAGAACCCAAAGAAACAGAGAGTATCCAGAGATTATTGTCTGACAAGTTATTACACCCATCTATCAGTATTTGTGTTAGGCTGTACTACTGCTTTATTATTATGATCATTCACTCATTATTTATTATTTTTATTAGCATCTTGAAATGTCAGCCAACACTTAACTGTAGATTCTTTTACAGATTACAAAAGCATCACAACGATTAAATTCAGATTTGCTTTATTGGCACGAATGTCACAACAACGATATTGCCAAAGCATCAAGAGTAAATGAAACAAAACAATCTTTCATGAGAAAGTGTTCATCTTTTCAATTTACATTTTTTGGTATCAATGATATCTGCAGAATTCCACTTCTAAGGAGTTTATTAAACAACAAATAATTCATCACTAAGGACACAAATGCAAATGTCTTATTCAATTCAAACCAAAGATAAATAGATATAAAAACATTTTTTGGTTTGGATGGGGAGGGTCAGTATCATAGTTATTAACAAGCTGACATCAGTTCAGTTTGGATGGATATTATGACCCATTCTCTGTAATTTCAAATACCACACATAGCATAATTCTACAACAGTAGATATGTATTTCACTTTTATGTATCAGCAAGACTATAACGCTAAAGCATTATAATAACAACCAAAAATATTATCATCTGATTCAACATGATTATCTTTGACATTCGTAGATCTAGAAAAGTCACGTTTCTCTAATTCATAAATGCCTCATTTACACCTCTTCCAAACCAAGCACAAATAGTACAACTAAGAATGATGAGCGTAGTGATAAAACACATATACACACGTCAGCCTTCAAAAATTGTAGTTTATGGATGAGCAAAAAAAATTCCTTCTCTCTAAACAGTTCTTCTCTGGAATAAGATCCCCCGTCTTCGACATTGTCCCGCAGTACATCCCTGTTGCAGGGCAGGTAGGCAATTGTCCCACTAGCTGCTTCCTGTTCACCCACACCCAGCTTCCTGCCAGGTAACGTAGGCCGATCCACACCTCTTTTGTCTCGGCTTGTTGGATCATTTTTCTGGCTTCCCAGTTAAAGCCCTGTAAGTGTGGGAGGTCGTAGAGATGATTGAAGTACGAGTTCTTTGAATTGGGGTCAGTGCCAAGACCCCTGCAGTGTTCCAGAGCCTCCTCCCATGTCTTGTTCTCTTTTACTAAAATCAGATCATCCTCATAACACAGAAATGCACGTTGACTATCACATTGCAGATCAAACCAAAGTCGACTTGCTATACCAACACAATTCTCATTTCCGTTATTGTTATTCGGTTCATTGTATGCGGTATTCCAGGAGGTAAAGAGGGTTTTCTCTCCATCAGACCATTTCCAGTTATTTTTGTCTCTATGGAGACCAATCCAACATTTTCTTGCAAAGTTGCAACTCCAAGGTGCGTCAGCTAATTCGGTCATGTTTCTAAAAGTGGCCAGATCAATATGGTTCTCCCGACAGTACTGTTGGGCTTCAGACCATGTCATTTGATGTGTCTGATGAACGTACCTTCTTCGTTGGTAAATGCCCCGCACGAACAGAGTGAGGATTATGCTGAGAATAACGATCAAGAAAGTAATAGGCCTGCTCTTCGACAACATGATTACCCAGAGGTGACTTTGCTTTTAGCATCAAGACTTCCTTGGCTAAATACCTAAAAAAATAAATAAATAAATAAACATGGGTTGTACCAACTCAGTATTTGCATACATTTGCAACACCAGTTTACCAATGAAAGGAGCCTGAAATCCACTTGGACAGTCCTTCCATCACTCCACTGACTGCCTCTAAAGCAAACTGTATACATAGGCGGAATGACCTTTTTCATATATCATATTATTATTACTGAAGCATTAACAAGTAAGCAGCATTTTAATGTAGATGGTCAAGAAGAAGGTAATTTAAAAATGTATATTTTATATATTCTGATAACTATATTTGTCAAATATATGTAGTGGAGTGAAAAATATAATTAGCCTCTACGGTGCAGTAGAAGTGGCATAAAGTGCATGTGTGCATGTACTTACTTGCTCTATGTTTCACAGTGCACACACACCTTTCTTTTGTTCCATTTGTTAAGTAAATCAGAAAACACAGGCAAATCAATACTTCCTCATAATCAAATGAGGAACACTGATTTTCATCTTACGCTGGATAAAGAAAAATGCAGTGTCAACAAACCTTTTCTTGCTTGGATCACTACTTAGCATGTTAGTAACAAATGTCCTAAATTAGTTTTTTTATAATTAAAATCTGCCAGAAAATCTAATCACATCCCTCTAACCTCACAGCCTTGACAGTTTACTGCCTGAAACGCCAGCACTCAAAAGTATACTCGATATATGGTAATATGGGTATATCAATAACTTTAAACAATGGGTTTACAATTATCAACGAGTAAGAACAAACAATTCAATATTCCCTAAAAGGTCTATGCTAATAGTCTCTTGACAGTGTACACTTCCTTTGAGAATAAAGGTTATACATAAGAGCTCAAACATAGTGTAAAAAGCATGTAATTAAGGACAAAATAATAAAAAATAAAATAAAAATGAATGATGGCGTTCCCTGCAGAAGGACATGTCTTTTCCCACAGGAATTTGTTTGGAAGGAGAGAGGCAGCTGGAAGTTGAGGCTCAGAATCATAAATTCATTGCAGGGGGACTCTTTGAGATCCACAGGTTCCCTCTCCTGCTCTTCACCTCAGGCCAGCTTGGTTTTATTGCTAGTGGTGAGAGTAAAGGGCAGAGATTTTTTTTCAAAATAAAAGAAAAAGAAAAAAGGCAATACCAGCCCAGCAGATCCAAAAACATTGTTAACTGTCAACTGATTTTATGTCCCTCCCTCTGGTTGCCTCCATTTTATCCTGTTGTGGTCTAAGAACACTACCTCTCGGGATTCAAATGCAACTTTCAGCTCCCAGACCGAACTTTCCTGGCTGTTTGATCTTTTGCAAGATGTCCTCCATGTGAATGAGGGCTGTTGCAACGAGTTTCTGAAAATGACAGAGTCACCCGGGTAAGCCGCTGAGACTGATTCTGTGCTAGAAAAAACTTTGTCAATCGAGGCTGGAGAAATCTGGCTTCTCCTGGGACAGGTGTGGAGATACGACAGCCTGTACAGTAACAGAGGAATGCTCTGTACTGATGAACTCTAATAGAAGCATCTTTCTCATCCAAACCCTGAACAAAACAAGAAGCCAAATCATAGGGTTTCTTTTCTTAAGTTTCTTAAAGGAGCAGGAGTCAGTTGCACAAACTCTTCGTAAATTCAAATGTAAAGGTGCCCTGTGTTTTCTTCTGAACAAACAAGTTATATTTACATTCACTGTTGCTCACCGAAACTCACTGTGTTTGTCCTTGTGATCTACTAATGGTCTGAATCAATTTCCTTCTTCATAAAACATTTGCAAAACAAAGTTTTGCATTGTTGACATCCGTGTTTGCTGGGAGATTGACTAGGCCACTCCAGGACCTTGAAATGCTTCTTACGAAGCCACTCCTTCGTTGCCCGGGCGGTGTGTGTGGGATCACTGTCATGCTGAAATACCCAGCCACGTTTCATCTTCAATGCCCTTGCCCTTTTTTTCCTTTACACGGCTCAGTCATCCTGGTTCCTTTGCAAAAAACAGCCCCAAAGCACAATGTTTCCACCCCTATGCTTCACAGTAGGGATGGTGTTCTTTTGGATGCAACTCAGCATTCTTTCAAACAACTTTTTGTTGTGTTTGGTTGTGTTTTACCAAAAAGTTCTATTTTGGTTTCATATGACCATATCACAATCTCCTAATACTCTTCTGGATCATCCTAATGCTCTCTAGCAAACTTCAGACGGGCCTGGACATGTACTGGCTTAAGCCGGGGGACACGTCTGACACTGCAGGTGGCGTAGTGTGTTACTGATGGCAGCCTTTGTAACTTTGGTCCCAGCTCTCTGCAGGTCATTCACTAGGTCGATCCGTGTGGTTCTGGGATTTCTGCTTACCGTTCTTGTGATCATTTTGACCCCATGGGGTAAGATCTTGTGTGGATCCCCAGATCGAGGGAGATTATCAGTTGTCTTGTATGTCTGTTTTCTAATAATTGCTCCTACAGTTGATTTCTTCACACCAAGCTGCTTACCTATTGCCGATTCACTCTTCCCAGCCTGGTGCAGGTCTACAATTTTGTTTCTGGTGTCTTTGACAGGTACTTTGGGCTTGGTCATAGTGGAGTTTGGAGTGTGACTGAGGTACAGGTGTCTTTTATACTGTTTAAACAGGTGCCATTGATACAGGTAACGAGTGGAGCATCTTAAAGAAGAAGTTACAGGTCTGTGAGAGCCAGCAATCTTGCTTTTTTGTAAGTGACCAAATACTTATTTTACCAAGGAGTTTATCTATTAATTCATTAAAAATCCTACAATGTGATTTCCTGGATTCCTGGCAATCTGTCTCTGAAAGTTGAAGAGTATCTATGATGAAAATTACAGGCCTCTTGCATCTTTTTAAATGGGAGAACTATTGGTGGCTGACTAAATACTTTTTTGCCTCAATGTATAGTGTTAATAGAGGTAAAATAATTTACAGGGAACCTTTATGGCCTGGTCACACCAGAATTTAAAGGAGCAAAACTGGCTTTGTTGAACTTTGATATGCAAATTGTATGTCATTGACCAATAGCAAGGTGTCTTGACAGTGTTGACCTTTGAGTAGACAGAGAGGCAGAGAAACCAAAATGGAAGAAGCTATAGCTGCTTATTAGTATCATTCCCTTCTATTCAACCTCCTCTATCAGAGTCGAATGGCAAAATGATGTGCAATGGTGAACAAAATGCCAAGGGAAAGCAAAATAGAACAGTAGAGATCAAATAGATAGAAGCTCCAGGAGCCACAAAACACAGGTTTATCTGGCAAAAAAGTTCAACATGGCTCAACTTTTGTTGCAACACAGCCTTGCCAGATGACACTGCGGTGTGTTGTTGTGTCTTTTGCTGGTCTACTTAAGATTAAGATTTTTTTATTGTCATTTCTGAGCACTCACATACATTGAAAACAACCTTGATTGTTTTTAATGTATGTTTCTAGGACAACCAGGGTTCAAATCCAGGACCTTCTTGCTGTGAGGCAACAGTGCTAACTACCAAACAACCGTAACGCCCCCACTGCCTAATGCATTTTGTCCCAAGTACAGAAACAAAACATTGAGATGAAGGACATTTAACTACTGGTAGTATTCTCTGCTTTGACGCTTGCTTAAATAGCGTCTGACGTAGGACACCACAGACCCACTGGCTCCACTCAGGTTCAGCTGGACCTCACAGAAAAAGGTTTTTTTTGTCCTACTTCCTGTTTGTAACTTTGTGAGCCATTTCCTGATCATGTTCCTTGACCCATACTCTGGCCTCTGGTGACAGCAAGCAAAAGAACTGCTCAAAGATAAGAATAGAACCAACCTGTTCCTTGGTTCCGCTTGGTCACTTCCACTTGTGGAAGAGTTCCCTTGGTAGTGGAGCTCCCGAGAGGCCTCGTCCTGCATGATGTCAAGTTCCAGGGACTTTTGTTTGAAGACATCTACACTGTCTTCATACTTGGTTAAGAGGGCTTTGTGATATATAACATATACCAAGCTAGAATATAGTATATTTCTCTTTTTTGTAACAGATGATATTTCTCATCTACAATTTCTGATGTGATGGCCTTTTAAAGTCTTTCCTTGGAGTAAAACTGAAGACGGTATGAGAAAAATGCAACAACATTGCAAAATGATCATCAGTTCACCTTCTGTTACAGTCAGAACTGCCACATGAGGTAGCTTCTGTGATCATTCAACAACCAAAAAAAAAACATACAACACAGCAGTGATTGTATTTCAGGGCCTTTTCAGCTCATTGGGGAAGAAATTGAAAATTGGGACTATCTGTGGCTTTAGTGCAGCTTATAGAGCAAAATGAACGTGATGGAAGGCAGAGTATAGGTAAATGATAACATCACATACTGGCATCTACATCATGTTTGACATATAGCCTGCTTTAGTTTGATTACCTCAGTGCTGTGCAACAAAAAAAAACTGCTAGGAGACTATTATATGTAGCACTGTGTCTTCCTTTACTGGCCAAATAAGAAAGTAGCCAATTTCTTGTCCTTACAGAATGAATGTGAAATCTTCATGAATGCTGATATGCATACACTGTACAACATGTACATGTTAATATGTAAAGCAGGCAAAGCAGGAGAGCAAAGAGGACTTAGCTAAAGAAATGACAAACTCGCAGAATTCCAAGAAATTCCTGCCCTCGTGATTTGCCAATACCAATCAAGTGCCAATGCAGGGAAGTAGTGCGCCCATTATGTAGCAAGGCATAAAGTGCATAAAGTGTGGAGGTCTGGTCACACTGACTAGCAGCTAGACAGCAGCGTGCTAAATAACGCAAGAGCCACAAAATCTGAACAACAATCAACATCATCTTGGTTTCTTTTGTTCACGTCTATTTAACCTATATTATCATATATGGGGAGTATTTATTTTTATTTATGTCGATACCAGAGAGTTAGACCGGTTCTTTTGAGCTAATGTCATGGGTTTTGTTATTTTTTTTGTTGTTTTTTTTTGCAAATGTATCATAAGACTCAAATGTGTCAGTGTGTTTGCGTGTGCCTGTGTGAGGGTGTCTTGAATGACAATGATTATGAGTTCGCAGAGGCAGCGGTGAGCAGAGAGTAAATGACAGCATGCTGGGAAGGAAATGAAGAGTAAAAGAAGATTGTGCGGTACCTTAATTTTACTTAATTTCATATGATAGCGGACTGGAGATGAACATTGCTTAATTCTAACCACAATGTTTCCATACAGAACTGCCCGTCATTGCTCCAGTCACTGCTCATCAACCAAACAAAACAAGGCAAATTATATATTATACATCCGTAATTTAATGTTACATTTCACTTCCTACACATCCATAAACACACCTTGTAGACACAAATGTTTGTTGTTGTTGTTTTTTTCAGTTGACAAGCAATTCAAGGGTCAGACTGGGTAAAGGGAAAAAAAACACATAATGTGTCCCTATGCAACACAAGATTTCCAATTAAAAAAAAGCACAATGTAGACATTTCAAGAGGCTCATGAACATTTGCGATATCACTGTCGAGCTGCAGTACAGACAGGCCTCATGTGTGATATCAGATGCTTTAAAGCGGTATCTCATAGGACACATGCTTCGACCACTGTTATTGGTTGCCCCAGGCATCCATAAAATCTAATTTGCTTTCAACTTCAAAATCTAATCTGATAATCTTCTATGTTCGACACACCTCACAGCAATGTGAGACACGGTAGCCAAAATGTTTATGAAGCTCACACGGAAAGAATGAAATAATTCTCAAACAAAAAATGTACAAATATGTCTTAACTCTGTGAACACTCGATATGCCATTAAGCAACCAATGTACAAAAGTCAAGTTTTAGCATTAAGGATGTGCATCAGGAGTCTAGAAATTATTGTGATAAAATTATAGGAATGTTACAGCCATGCCATATGTGGCAGAATATATAATATATATTGAGTACCATGGACAAACTATAATTTAAAATAACTTAGGAGGATTATGATGATAAAAAAAATGAGGAGAAGCTGTTATACTGTGCTACTAAATAGTCATCCCAAATTTTTCGGGCCAGCAAACATGACAGCAGCCCACCAGCAGCCTTTTCGTTGGCTGGGATGAGACATGATCGCTTCTGAAGTGTGAGGACATTTCAGCACGGGCTAATTAATTGTAATAAGGCTGGCTGGCACATACGTTGGCATTGACAGCCATGGGGTGAGAGGCGAGGGCTCAGCTTCTCAGCTAAAAACCCAGCGCGGAGTTTGAGCCGTCAGGCCGCTGCGCTCCAGAGATTTGCTCTGGCACACACCTAGATACACATCTGCTCTGATTAATCGCCTGCTTCGCCCAGTGCATACATTCCATTATCAGCTTTAAGTGGGCGAAAACAACAAGGATCAGGGCATTGAGCAGAGCTGTGATGAGAGGAAAGATGAAAGGGGGGGAAATATGAGTCTAATATATCGGATGTGTAGAAGAAGTAGATTGCTAATGGTCCTCCTCATTTTTCCCCCCTTAGTGACATTAAGTAATGTTTGACCTTTATCAACCTCTATTGACAACCAATTGCAACTGCAATATCACTTAACTCCTCATACACAGTTCATTAAACCCTGTTATCCCCTTGAGCTATATGGTGGCTTGCCAGTCGCCGTTATCGATAAATCCAACAAAAACGTGTCATGTATAGGTAAAATATGGATATAAAAATAATAATAATAATAATACAGATTTGTCGGGACACATTTTTATCTCTTGAGGGTGATTTTTTTTTATGACACATGTTGCAGTGTACTGTATAGGAGGGGGCTTGCTTAGCAACAGGCCGAATAATGGTTGAGTCACCAGTATTGATCAAAACCTTATAAAAAGGTACCCACAGATGTATGCACTGCAACAGCTGAGGGTTAAGAGCCTTAACAAAAGGTTTGGAGAAGGCGGCGTGTGAGACACACTTCCCAGCATTCAAAAGGTGGGAAAGATGGGTCTTTACCCTCTACCACATTCCTGATGAAGGATGAACCCTTACTTAAAAGGAACATGATACACACACACATTCTTACTTTCATAGATGTTTCATCTCTTGCTCTCTTGCCAAGGCCACGCTTCATACTTCAACATAGAGCAACACTGCCATCCCCTGGCAGTCGTAGTTTAGTACTTTGCCTTTCTTACCCATACAGCCAAACTTGTAAGAAAGAGCATAGTTATGCAGGTCTGGGATTCAGCCTTCAGAGCACAGCAGTGGTACTCGAAATGAAATGGGTCAAGGAGATTTAGATCTGGGCTATTATTGTCAAAGAGAACAATGAGCATAGACTTGGGAGTAATTGGTAGAAAAGGGTAAGCATTTGTCATGTTAGTTCAGACTGGGCTCTGTGCATACCTAATAGGGTTTCCACACACAAATTACAAAGGCGTATTGGCTTTAACACCACATGTGCTATCTCCAAGCGTAATGAATGTGTGTCACCCTTCAGCTGCCTGATTAAGACCCGCTCTCTCTCCACTCCCTAGTTGCACACTCCATAAACTGAATTATTGGGAGAACAATTGTTCGACATATTTGGGAAACATGCATATTTCTTTAAGAGTGTTAGATGAGAAGATTGATACTATCTGTTGTGCGTGCGTGTGTGTGTGTGTGTTGAATATAAGGCAGCCGGTTAGCTTAGCTTTGCATAAAGACTGGAAACGTGGGGAAAAAGCTAGCCTGGCTATGTAGAAGGCACTTGTTTTTCATCCATGCAAAAACCAAACTGTCAAAACAAGTTGTGGTTTTCACGGGGAGGGTTATGTGCAGGACTATTTCTCGTCTGGAAGCAGTGACTTGCAGCAAGAAATAATGTTACCATAAAACTAGAAACAAGTGGTTGTGTACGTTGTGATTTACATCCGTGTTTGTCCAGAATCAAAACATCAACATCAAGACCCTTACTACATGCTGAAGTCAGAAAAATGAAAGCTATATAAATCATATAAACCATATAAGAAGTAGCTCCAGTCAGGGTTGTTTTTTTTTTTTGTAATATTAGGATGGTATCATACCTCTGTGATGATCACTGTCAGACAGAAAAAAGAGAAGCTCCCTGTGATTCAGGAGTACAGATAAGGATGAGGTAGAAAGACACAGATGACTGGAGACGGTCCCTCTTTGTCTGTCTCGTTATCCGCTGGGCTGCCTTTCAGTCTGCCATCTTTCTCTATTCGTCTCTCTCTTTTACATTGTTGACCCCAACAGCCACACACACACACACACACACAGGCTCCTTTTCAGAATAGATACAACTCCAAATTGATTGGGAGTCACAGGACGAACTTGTTTAAGGATACCCAGGAACCAGACACTGCCAAGCAGATTGGACTTATTGGAAGTGAGATTGTTTCTGTGGATAAAGTTAGACCTCTCTGTGCAAAGCCCAAGAGCCTCGGTTTTTGTCTTTGTCTTCATCATGACACACACACACACACACACACACACACACACACTCTCATCAACCTCTCATCAACTATTACCATACCCATTCACGCTTCAATTATTTTACCAATTTAAAGAACAAAACACAATTTTAAAAATCCAAATTGTACTTGCCGAGCACAAATGATTTGAATCGGGGGAGATAAGTGATTTGTTTATTATACATATCACCTCAATAATTATTCGACAAGTCAAAAGTCTTTTTTTTTAAAGAGATGAAAGCTGCCACATTTTTGGTATTGTAGGTTTGCTAATGGACTTAATGAATGACGCTATTATTAATAAAAGGAAAGGACACATCAGCTAATATTATAGCTTCAGCTGCGGTGCTCTTACAGAGGCTCTTTGCATCCACTAATTAAACTTCTTCCCCCCAGTGAAATGTGCGACACCGGCAAATTGGTCTCAGGTGGCAGAAGCAAAACAAGCCTAAAGGTTAGAAAAGCAGGTTTGTGCCCGGAGGTCACAGGTATGAACCTTAGACAGACGGGATAAATCTCGGAATAATGACCAGTCCCGAAACATCAGATGGCAGCTGTACTGGGAAGTTTCCAGGTGTGTGATTAGAACATTCCTCCAAATGAGAGCTTGGCTCTTAGTGAGACTCCCCTGAATAAATAAAGGTCTACAAAATGCCCTCAAGGTGGCACATTGAGTTGCATACAGCAGCTTTGTCTACACACATTAAACTGCTGTTACCTTTGGTACATAGCATAGTGAAGAGAAATGAGAATGAGGCAAAAGTCTGTTATTTGAACCAGTGTTCATGTCGCCATTCTATGAATTCAAAGACTCGACTGCAGAGATAAAGAAATGCGTCTCAACTTCAAAGTTTATCGGATTGGCACTACAGTCATTCCAGGTAGTGAGGCAACATCTTTGGCCTGTCGCTGTCTATTTTCTCTACATTACGAGCCATTATAAACACAGATGCTGCCATGCAAACGCGCCAATTCAGGCAGATCTCCGACCATGTTCCATGTATTTGTGTGAGGGCTCATGTTTCTTCACGCTCCGCACGTAGGTCCCTTCAGGAGCAGGAGTAACCCCCAAATGACGTATACACAGCCCAGCATGGTCATCGCTGTGCACTCTATCCCTCCTCTCCTTCATGCTAGCTCGTCTGTCTCTGGGTCGAATCGTTCAGCGAGGGTGGTCTGGCCCCCTACCAGGTACAGACTGCTGTTCAAAGACACCTGGCACATCCCATACTCTGCAGGGAGCAACGACATGACAATAACTGGGTTTCTATCCAAGCATGTTTATGCAAAATGTAGCTATGTTGAATTAAAACAGCTAAATTGGACACAAATTTAGCTCATGAAGCAGTGTTGTTGATATCAGAATAACCTGGACGGAGGACAACGGGTTAGACCACCATAGACCACAGGTGAACGGTGATAATATCTGCAGGAGGGTTGCCAATTATTATTATTATTATTAGATATTTTCAGAGACCAAAATTTACACCACGTTCATATTCCAAAAAATGAGAAATAAGAAATTAATGAATGACTTATAGTTTAGAGGGTTTAAAGTTGAATAATTTTAACAGTAATGCAACAATGGAAGAGATTCTCTACTTAAGTACATGTTTGATATTTCTACAATTCAAAAGGGAAATGTGTTTACTTAAATCAGCATTATATAATTTTTGGCTATATTATTATTACATATTATTATCATCTCATAAAGCTGACATGGCAAACAGACAGGGGGGTTCTGTATGCATCATGCAGACAGAACAACATTAGCATTTACTTTGAGTCTCTGGCCATCTGACGAATGTAAGTATTCGTTTTAGGCCTGCACACACTCCTGGAGGATATATCTGCCTCTTTAGCTGCTAAATGGTCCACTGTGTTAGTACACCATCTAGTCTCTAACTCTGTACATCTGCTGTTGGGTGCTAAGCATTCAAGTGGGGTTAATCAAAGCTGTCTGCCGCAAAAAAAACAATTCTGATGAGAGCCGTGAAAGTGAACCTAAACAGTAAAGTTGTGGACCCGTCTTTTTCTATTTTATTTTATTTTTTATTGTCTTAACCTGATTGATATTTATATGTCCTTTTATAATGTGTTTCTTATTACACTTTGTCTTGGTGCTTTTTTTTTTCTATTTTATGTAAAGCAACTTGCGCTATACAAATAAATATGCCTTGCCTTGCCTTAAAATGCTTGTACAGCTCAGCAGATGCTCGCTAATATGGGCAACACAGGGACAAGGCTTTCCACTTGAATGAGTGCCTTTTAAATCACTAGACCATTAAATCTGCAGGATGCCCTCCACTGGAGAGTTGAATGCCAACGAGGTGTGTTGATGCTGTATGCGCAATATGAAACTTGTCTATGCTGTTATTTTCTTTCTGTCATCATTTCATCTTTCTTATACATATATATATATATATATATATATATATATATCCAACATTACCCCAAGTGCTTTATAGTGTCTCTTCCATGTAAATAAGTATATCAGTGTGGGTACTATTAATATTTAACATTGCTCATATAATGAGACAAGGCAGATACTTGACTGGTTCTTGATTAGGTTGATGCAGATGCACAAGGTGGGTCAATGCTGATCGCCTGCAGATGACAGTGCGGTATTGATTTGTATTGGCATAATCCATCCATACTTTCTCTCACACGTTCATACATACTGTACATATTGGGGCGGCAGTAGCTCAGTCCATAGGGACTTGGCTTGAAAAACCGGAGGGTGGCGGTTTAAGTCCCACATGGACCAAAAATATGGAAGGTGGGTGGGTAGCTGGAGAGGTGCCAGTTCACCTCCTGGGCACTGCCGAGGGGCCCTTGAGCAATGCACCGACCCTCCCCAAACTGCTCACCGGGCGCCGGTTTGGATGGCTGCCCATCACTCCACCATCTCTCTCTCCACATTTGCATGTCTATGCCTTGTACTGCATGTCTGTGCCGTTGTGTTGCATGTGTGTGTGTGTGTCCGGGTTGAATGCATGTAAAATAAAATAAAACAAATAGAGTGAAAAAATAATTTCCCATTGAGGGACAAAATAAAGTTAATCTTTAAAAAATGTAAAAAAAAATACTGGTCAACGATATTCATCCTCTCCTTCATGTGAGCAGTGAACATGATGAGGACCATGAGGAGGACGGACCCTTTCAAGGCGTCCAGCGCTACTTCGGGATGGACTCATGTTGAAGTGGAGATCCTGGTGTCTTCTGGGTATGATACTGGGTACGGTCTTAATCTGTGCTTTTGAATAGATACGATGACATCTGTGGGGAGTTTATATAGTGCAAAGCTGTGTTCTGGCAAAAAAATCACATTGTGTCAGAAAAGGAAGGGTGTAAACTATTGTGTTGCCCTAAGGTCTCTTACCCGATTCTTCAGTTTGGTGTGCAAATGAGGTAGATGCCTGCTGAAATCAACAATTGCTCCTTTAAATATTTATCAACACACCATACATAATTAATGGTGTTATGGTGATATAATACATATGCATGCGTCATTTGTGGTGTTAAGTGATGGTGTTCTATACATCTCGCTTGTCTCAAATAGTCCTTTTGTAAAAACACAAGCTGGCAAACGCATGAGAAAATTATAAATAATGTTTCAAGTTCAAGGATCTAAAGAATGCATCTAAAGAACTGTGACCGGTCGTGAGCATTATCCTTCATAACATAGCCTTTTATTTGACGATGTTGCTCTGTCTTTAGTATAAAAAAACACTTTTCAAGACCGCACCCCTGTTGTTCCTGCTGTGTGTATCTGCCTTGACGCAGCTGCTACTGGCCAGTTCAGACAGAGCGCTTGAATGATTATGGTGCTTCCTGTCTGGTGCTTGTGCTCCAGTCTTAAGTAACCACCACAACTCTTGTAACACAGCAGAGCTATGATAATAAAATCAACCAGGATCACGTGCAGGCATTCAGTTCAGCACTGTCACTACTGTTGTTGACAGAACTGGAAATGAGATTAGAGGGGTGTGGTCACAGATGGTTCAGCCAAGAGACCTTTAATCAACTAGTGCAGACTCTGGACCATCAGCCGGTCGGAGCACCGAAGCCCCGCCTCCCTGTAATGTGACTGTTCCTATCCAACATGTGTCACATGTCCAAATAACTTCACACTTAACACCACATTCTCTTGAGTCCCCAGCAGTACACCCAAGAAGTGTGGACTCGATCAGACAGACAGAGCGTCCTTTGCTTTAATAGAGAGATGGATGTTAAAAAAGACAACAGGCCTATGTCAAAAAAAGAGGTTTTGGTGTGACAGAAACTCATTATGAATCCTACTAAATGAGAGGAAAAACCCGCCTGACCGTACCGATTGCAGCTTTAGACAGACAAAAATAAGTGAACAACTGAGCTAGCCAGAAATGTTAACACTTATAGCATGAAGATATTGAAGTATAAAGAGTGCATTCTCATATAAGAACATGAGCACCTATTACACATGAATGACAGATAAAGTTTTCAGGTACTATACAGTAATTGAGGGCATCAGTTGTCCACACCTTTTACAATAAAGCCCTGCAGCTGACAGACAACTGGCCTGCCTTGCACATTTCGAAACTCTATTTTGTCTTTCTTGAACTTTGCTCCTTAATAAAAAAAAAAAAAAAGCCTTGTGTATTGCTGCATTGCATGATGGTCTATTTGGGCTATTACTGCTCATAGACAGACTGTTCCCTACATAGACATATATACATAGACGCCGCATTGAGCGCTGAATGGTACGTGAACGCCGCCGCCATATTGGTTAGGGCAAAGTCGAGCGGTCGGAGAATTGGAGCGAACGGAGAAGATGCCTAATTCATGTGTTGCGTGGAATTGTACCAAGCGGTTTACAGTAGAAAACAGATGTCATGGTATTACCTTTCACAGGTAAGAATGAAAGATTACTTTTGATTGTATTTGGCCATTATAACGTCATTTTACGAACAGAATTAGCTGACTTTGTGTCTAATACTATGAAGTCCCGCGCATAATCACTACTTTTATCATGAACACCACTTTATTTTATTTTAGATTAGATTCACCTTTATTCTCATTGCACAAAGTAACACATACATAGACAACAAAATGCAGTTTACCGTCTAACCAGAAGTGCAGAGTGTGTACAAATGAACAGGATATATATAAATATAGTGCAGATATAAATATGACTATGGGATACATACAGTTGAAACCAAAAGTTTACATACACTGTATAAAAAGACTTTTTTTTCTCTCACTGTCTGACATGAAATCAGACAATAACTTTTCCTGTTTTAGCTCCGTTACGATTACCAACATTATTACTATTCGCTAAATGCCAGAATAATGAGAGAAGTAATAAAAAATTGTCTAAAAAAAATCCTTCTCTCATATGTGTGTGTATACATATATAATATGTGTGTGTATATAATGTGTGTGTGTGTGTGTATAATATATGTGTGTGTATGTATGTATGTGTGTGTGTGTTCATCAATATATATGTTCATCAATGTGAAATAAAACGATTAATCAAAATCAGTTAAATGTAAACGTTAGTGCTCTTTATTCAGAAAACCCTCATGTCACATCTACATTTCAGGATCTGGTTATTATAGACACAGATTAAATGTTAAATATAAATATTTCAATATTTATCGTCACAGTAACAGTGTTACACACATTAGTAGCTGTAAACACTCAGCATTAGAAACATACATACGTTGGTTTGGTGCTTACATAAGGAGTAAACATTTATAATCATCACTTTAAAAGTTAAATACGTTGTTTTCTGGTGCCTGTTTGTTTCCCCGATATATTAGTGTGTGTGTGAATGGGTGTATAAGAGACATTAATTTAAAGAACATTGTAGAAAGACGCTTTATGAAGTTCAGTCCATTTGCTTGTATTAGTTTACGGGCAGATCTGCCCTAACCAATATGGCGGCGCCGTTTACGTGTCGCGACCAACGACCAACCCGCTCAATGAGGCGTCTATGTATATATGTCTATGGTTCCCTATACCAGGGACCTTTTTATCACCGGACTGGTCAACGCTTGACAATTTTACTACCGGTACCGGTCCGCGGCCCGGTGGTTGGGGACTGCCCTGTACAATAGACGTTAGTGTCGCTGCATTTCTCCTTCATACTGCATAGTTAATGTGCTGTAAACACAAACAGCAGGTTTATCTAAAGGGCAATATACAGTATATATGACGACTGCAAAATCTACGGTCACGCCAGCGTGACGTTAATCCAACACTTCATAAGTAAAATCTCTTTAGGCACCAGCTGCTCAGCGCCACCTTTGCAGAAGGCTGAAGAGCAAACTACTCCAGAAACATCCAAGACTTGTATCCTAGTTTGGCAGCCTCACTGCTCCACCTGCTTTATTCATGTAACTATATCTTCCTTTAATACAGCAGGCCTCGTCTAAAGCTTCACCGAAGAGTGAAGTCAGAAAGTAAACAGAGCCTGCTGAGTCTTGGACCATTGTAGCTGCCATTGAAGGCAGGATAAATAAATAAATACATACATAAATAGGTTAATAAATAGTTTAATAAATATTGAGTTAAAAATACAGTTCATGAATGAACACATTTCTAAGATTATTATTTTGATATTAAAAGCAACGTCAAGTGTATTTCATATTTTTGTTTTACTATGGGCATAAGGGTTATTTTTGGGTAGGAACCAAAGTTCTGCCGTCTCAAGTTGACGGGTGTTCCCTTTTTGAGTTGCCACTCATTAGCAGAGCAATTTGGATCACGCAGCAGACGGGTGCTGATGCTGCGGATAACTAAGAAGTGTTAAGACGTTAAAAGGATATTAAGTTCATCGACTTAAGTTTCCTCTGTGAAAGTGAAAGCGGCCAATGAGGTATGTTTTGTTGGTTTGTTACTTGTTTTATTTAGTAAATCTAACGTAAAGTCTTCTAAGTCATGTATCATATCGTTATGTTTGTACCATTAAGTCTTTTATGTGTACCTAATTTATTTTCATGTACTTTCCTTTGTATGTTTTTTACCAGTTCTCACGGCGAAAAATCACGCAGATGTGATTAAAGTCTGTAACATAAAGAACCGCTTGGTTTCGTCATTTCGTTCACGAGAGGGAATTACAACCATAATACCAGGTTAGATCTTAGTCTCTGAGTTGTTGACCTGCATCCCTCTCCAAATCCTTCAAATCCCTATCCATTTGTGCCAAACGAGTGATTTTTTTGTTTATTTGTTTGTTTGTTTTGTTGCTGTCAGTGATGGGAAGGAATATATTAGCATCTTGAAAAAAGAGGAGGATCATGTTGTCAAAGGAATATAAAGTACTGGACGGAACAGTTCATAGAAGAAAAAAACTGGTTTCAAGAGGTTTCTGGTTTTAATTGCATCATTAGAATTACAAGATTACAAAACAAATAACATTTCTATAGCTAGTTCACAAAAAAAAAGCCCTTTAATATTTGATGTAATTCTTGCTTAAGAGGGAAAGTAGAAACTCAATACGGTTTTTCCCCAGATGAACTTGTGTACTGACTATGAGAAAAGTCTCAGTGCTATTTCAATACAGCCAGACAGTTTTCTTAGTTATCTGGATAACATTACTGTTTAAAAACCTGGAACATTCTTATACCATAAAAAATAAATAATCAACTCAGTAAACCTGTAGGAGACTGAGATAACAAGGACTATTTGTTCATTTAAATGCAATACAGCGGTGTAAAGTTTATGTATATATATATATATAAATCCGTGATTATAACAAATTCAAACCTTGTCTGTAAAGGTAAAGATAAAATGTCCTGAAGACCATTTGTCAATTTTCAAGGATTTGTAATCAAAATTGTGGTTAAAATGATAAATACTGTCTTGATATTATGCAAATTTTCAAAACAAACAATGGAAGGAGCCAGCGTTGTGCCCACTATTGTGCAGGATTATATATATATATATAATCAGAGCAATATGTAAGTAACAACTGTGACATCCATGAAGTGTCCTCCATTGAGGGTCAGGCTATGAGTACATACTCGCTTTCAGCTCCTCCAGGACTTCAGTGCCGCTGCTCCAGGCAATCACTCTCGCTCTCAAACAATCGCTGTCTTCTTGACCCTTGAGTTTGGCCAGCTGTTTCTCCAGTGTGTAACCCTTCCTGGGCATTACAACATCATGCCCTCTCAAACAGGAAGTCGGGCACAGATCATTCCCACCGTCCCCCACGTAGAATATCCGCTCATACTCCAAACCTCTGTCAGACTGCTCCGAAAGGTACAGCTCCAGGACTTTCCTCTTGCAGAGGTTGACGGGGCAACGCTCGCAGTCGTGGGAGTGGTAGCACTGTACCTCCATGCACCCGAGTTCATTGAACTTAGCCGGGTTGGTGAACACCTGGTCGACGGCCGCTTGGAGACCCGCTGCACGGAGGATCCAGTCTATGAACATGGTGTTGGAATCAGAGATGACTATGCAGTCAATGGAGCTTTTATGCTCCGATATGAATGTCAGCAAATCTGTCATTCCAGTTGTGAAGGGGATGGTCTCCATTACACTGCGGACACTGTCAGGACTGACCTCCTGGTCACCTGGATAGATAAGGGGGGGGGGAAATGGTCAGACGACTGAACACATAAATGGCCTACAAACAGCGTACTAAACTCTCACCTAGGTAATTCATGACTCTTCCCATGAATTCAGTCCAGTGGCCTTTTCTGTAGGAATGCTTCACGGCGTCAGGAAGAGTCTGACCTGGAAGGCATCTGGAGAGAGAGAAAACAAAAATGACGCACTGTGGATAAGAGTTGCAATGAGATCATTTCACAATGATGATGACAGATCATGTACCTAATCACCCAAGTGTCACTGTTGTCATCAACCACAGTGTGGTCGAAATCAAACACCATCAGAGTCTTCATTCTTCAACTGGAAGGAGAAAAACAAAGACGGACAACAGTTTCAAACGAAGCACGCCTCGTTTGGAGTAATTACGTTGGATGTGAAAGGGAAAGTGAAGTAACGTTCTCGTTGGATAAATGCATTGCTACATTCAACCAGCCACTTCTATAAAAACAAAACTATACGCCGATTTTACCACAGGACCTCAATACATCCTACGATCATCCAACTTACTTTCTATTCATTTGACGGATCAAGTTTGAACTCGTTACGTTTAAAAATGACATTTTTAATAAAGAGTTTGGCGGTACAGTAACCGCTCTGCTTACAAGTAAACCACCCCGGCTAATATTTTACAATGATATTCTCCTCAGACAATACTGATCATATTCAGGAGGAATGACAGTGACTTTACAGCTGTTTTATAAAACACACAAGTGCGATAAACAACAAACTGACCTGAGTCTGTCTGACATATGAGTCCACCGGTGTGTCGTCTTCCTCCTCGACTTGTTTTTCCCAAGTTGTGCAACAGTTCTGAGCTCATTACCTCCACCTGCTGGTCAAGTGTCGCATCTGCAGTGTTGCCTTAATGATATCTTTTTTTTTTTTTTTTACCAATACCACTTGAATATTGTACAAGTCACACATCACAGTTACAGCTTTGGTTACTTTTCAGATGAAGATTTGACACAATGAATAATATAACAAGCTTTTAAAATGCAGTGCATTGTTCAAGATTAAACATTTTTGGTTTTTGATGTCTTGCAAAAGCTAGCGTGTAGTCACTAGCACATTTCGTATTTCATATTGGTGATTTTTCCCCTTCAAATGCTTCACATGGTTTCATTTCAATAAATATTAAAATTATCCAATATTTCACCAAAAAAAATCAAAGATTAGAGGAATAAGTCTGTCTGTAAACAGATTTGTGTATCAGAGCTTTTGTTTTTTCTTCTTTTCCTCCCCCATTAATCCTCTCACATCCCCTCAGAATCATTCGGTGACCCTTAGGAGGGCCCCGACCCCTAGGTTGGGAACCACTGGACTAAACTATCTAACTGTATATAAAGTAGTTGAAACTAGCTCCACCTCCAGCAGCTACAACAGTAACATGCTGCTCTAACACTGATGCTGCAGTATTAATAATCTAATAATATCATATGTAATAATATATCAGTCAGAGGGATCAAAACACTACTGTTATTGTAATACTTTAACTACATCAAGCTAGTTTAAATAAGTAGGAATTTTCATGCAGGACTTTTACTCGTGATGGAATAATATTTTTACATCACTGCATTGGTACTTTTACTTAAGCAAAGGATCTGAGTACTTCTTCAACCACTGGTCATACTGCTATGATGAAATCAGTCCAGTTTTCCCTGATCGACCTGAAAGCATCATTTACAGCCTTTTGACCACCAGGTGGCAGCAACGCACATCTGCACAGGTGCAACCGGGGAAGAAGTAAACCATATCCGGGAAGCGTAGAGCCAGGAAGCACTCACTGTTCAGCCTGTTGTTTTCCTCATAATTGAAGCGTAACGATAATTTAATAGCGACTAAAATGTTCAAAGGTCTCGGGACGTGGTTGGGTTTGGAGAACCCGACGTACACGAAGACGTCGGATGACTCGGAGCAGCTGAACGTGGAGCAGGAAGAGAAGGTGGTGGAGGCTCAGAACGAGGTAAACAAACAGCAACCAGCTGACCACACTGCAGAGCCAGAGGAGAACCACGACAACCCCGAGCTGGGAAAGGGACTGGGTGGTGAGAAAGACATATTTTACCTCCATATATATATATATTATAGCTATAGCTATTCGAGGCGACACAGCTTTATGTAACAGTTAGCTGGATAACTGTCAAACTAGCTTCTCGGTGGTGACGTCAGTCGTCTGGTAACTAAATTCTTGAAATTATTAAAACAACTACTGACGTGGTGTTTAGTTGACAAGCATAACTTCACTCCTCACAGGGTTTTTTTTCCCATGTGGAACATTAAATAGGCTATATTTAGTTTAAATAAATCAATCTGTGTTTTTCGACATTGGTTTTCAACCCTTTTTAAAGGCTTTAAGGGTTATGGCTCATCCTATAATGTTACTGTTACTGTTGTCTTTTCTCTCAGCTTTTAGTCTTCCTGGCATGTTGATGGACGATGAAGTTGCTGTTAACTCTTTGTATACTTCTGTCAATACAGCTGTTAAAAAAAGAATAAATAAAAAAAAATGCAGTTGACTGAAGTTGAAATTTAGCTAAGGTTTCATCTTCAGCTTTGTGTCCAGAGCCATTAGCCGTGTAAAGATATATTACGCGTTTGTGCTGTGTTCGTGTCCCACGCTATGATGTTAACTATGCAGTCTGTTCCTTTTCTTCCTCTTCCCTAAGACTACATCTTCAGTTTTGCCACCAGTGCCACCAAGAAGATCTCGGAGTCAGTGGTAGAGACCGCTCAGACCATCAAGAAGAGTGTGGAAGAGGGGAAGATCGACGGCATCATAGACAAGGCGCGTTGCTCTGTTGGCATGTTTGACAAATTTGGCAGCATGCGTAAGAATGAACCCACTGTTCTTATTTTGGGTTTATGACGGTTTTGTGTGTTGTTGTCAAAGGCAGCCATTTGCTCAACTTATATCACATCGTGTTGTTATTTCTTAGAACTTTCAACCAAATGATAAACCCTATTCCTCCTCCGTGACGTGCATCTGTCGCTATGTGTTGTGTGCTTTTGCAGACCTTTCTAGGAGACTTCCAGAAGGAGCAAGAGAAGTTTGTCCAAGAAAAAAAGTCCAAAAAATCCGGTATGGAAAAACAAGTCTCTTCTTTACAATAAATCACTTACATAGACGTATTTGTGTTCTGTTGATGCAGAGGAGCCCGGCTGTAAACGGGCAGAAGCTTTGACTATTGTGGTTTATATTGGGAAAACACTACAGAGAATTTTTAAGAATTCTTGTCGAGAAAATTGTGTCTGTAACATATCAACAGGGAAGTGATAACAGTGATGTTGCTTCTAGAGAAGACAACGTACTGTACAATAAGCAGAGTATCAATACAGCTTCATTATCTTGATGAGTTTTCATGACTACTCCTCCAAAAATCTGTCTGTAAGTGTTGGGTTGTATCTTGTGTGTTTTGCGTGTGGCTGTAAATACGTTTAATGCAAAAAAAATACAGGCCGTACGTGTTCAATAGTAATAAAGTCAGTATTTGAGTTTGATATGATGGAAATTTAAAAGATAAGATAATTTTAGTGTTTTTTTTTTTTTTTTTGCTCATAGAAGATATAGTAGCTATAAATCACTAATGTGTTGTTGTTATTATTATTATTATTACATCAGTATTAATCACTGGCAACAGAAATGCAGAGATTATGTATTGTCAGCAATGTATTACAGTCAAATGTCTAATGTTTAATGAGCGTGTGTGTGTGTGTGTCTAACAATCTAAACACAGTGTGGCTCATCGTTAGATAAATGAACATAACAAAACAATGTCCCATCAAGATTCTCATAAAGAGCTTTAGGAAAGTTATTGGACTGAAAATCTAGCAAACCAACACCGCCATCCTCCACTGTTGACTAGTAGCAAATCAAATTTTAAAAAAAATATAATAATAATCACATTCTTTATGTGGCCAAGCAATCATAATCATTTCCTATCCACTGCAACGTCTTTTAAAAGCAAATCAGTGTCACAACATCACAAAAAATTGTGGTCATCGTCTCTTTTTAAGAAGCAATGGACTCGCATCAGAAACAATGACATCACAATATCTTATCAGCTCGTATTTCTTGCGCACCAAGCAGCTTCTATTAACACAGATCCAGGCGTTAAAGTGTCAAAGTAAAAAATAAATTACAGCACCTGATTGAAAAGTGTGTGTACTGTTGTTTTGTGTCCAGACGCAGCAGTGCCTCCCTGGGTCGGCTACAATGAGGAGGACACCATCCAGCAGCAGATCCTCGCCCTGTCGGCTGTAAGCTCCTGTATTAACGTGTCGACATGCTTGGAGCGGCCCCGCTGTGTGCAATACATACTTACGGTATTTTGTTCAAATTCTAGGACAAGAGGAACTTCTTGCGAGACCCCCCTGCTGGTGTTCAGTTCCACTTCGACATGGAGCAGATGTATCCTCTGGCTGCAGTGATGCTGGAGGAAGACCAGCTGCTCAACCGCATGCGCTTCGACCTGGTCCCCAAACAGTCAGTAGCCTGCCATCCGCCGTGTGTGTGTGTGTGTGTGTGTGGGACTGGGGAAGGTATTGTAAATCAGACAGTGACGTGTTTGTGTTCATGACAGTGTGAAGGAGGAGGTTTTCTGGAGGAATTATTTCTACCGGGTGTCTCTGATCAAGCAGTCAGCTCAGCTCACAGCGCTGGCGGCGCAGCAGCAGCAGAAGGACGAAGACGACAGGGCCGCCGGTGTTTCACCCGAGGACGTGGTGTTAACAGGTCCGAATGTTTACAACAGCAGTCATCTGTTACTCACAACACTCTCTTGAATGACAAAGTGTGTCCAAACGTTCGACTGGCACTGTTCTGGTACTTTATCGATTCTTGCCCTCAGTGTAGATTTAATTGATACAGTGTAGCAAAACACCTACCAGTGATTCCTCTTCTAACATGTATCACACAAGGGAAGAAAAGATCTCATGCGTGTTCATTTTGTGCTTCTGTGTGAAAGACATGAGAAGCAATGGACTCGCATCGGAAACAGTATTATTGCACAATTTTATCATCAGCCGTCCATGGCGAAAGAGAATTTAGGTAACAAGAAGTAAGCACATCACCTCTGATGCAAACCATGGGTCACTGCGTTACGCAGTCACCACACAGTCATTTGCACGAAACTAATGTCACCGTTTTATAACTTTTCAGATAACGTCAGACCAAAAACTCCACCTGTTTCCATCAGTAACATACAGAAGGTAAGTGTGCTAAAATGAAGGTGTTGTTTGGATATGTCTCCATAAATTAATTCAGCATTTTCCAACAATCTGAGCAGAACCTAGGAAAGAGTAGTACAGTGAGTTGCCTTTTATATGCCGTGTGCGTGACTCCCAGCCACCTCAGGAAGAAGAGGAGGAGATGTCGACAAGTCCTGGAGTGTCCGAGTTCGTGAGCGACGCTTTCGACTCGACAGCCATCAACCAGGAGGACCTGAGGAAAGAGATGGAGCAGCTGGTGCTGGATAAGAAGAACAGCCCCTCTCCTGATGGTTGGTCTCTATTCTTTTTTTTTTTTTTTTTTTTTTGTCCTACTCTGCCATCCTAGGTTAACACAGATCATACTGTAACTCTGTCTTTTCTTAAATGTTACTCCAGAGGAGTCAGCCGACTGGGAGAAGGAGCTGCAACAGGAGCTTCAGGAGTACGAGGTGGTGACCGAGTCGGACAACAAAGACGACCAGTGGGATCAAGAGATCGAGAAGATGCTCCAGGCTGACGACAGCTAGACAACGACCGTCTGTCTGTCCGCTTTACAGGCAGTGATCTGGCCCAGAGTGGATGACTGATGAACAGTGATACGCAAGAGGATCGCCTCCCAAAACAACTCCTAGTCCAGTGTGTTTACTTTCTTGTAAACATTCTCCTGTACCTGACGGAGGTGTAGTAATAGTAAGAGTGTACCTCCCTTGCTGGAAACAGCGGTTACACCAAGGCTACTTCTTAAAGTTAATTTCACCTACCTGCTTCCCCCCCCTTACCTGTTCTCTTTTTGATCTGCGGGGAAACGGCCGCTAGAGGGCGCTCCTGCACAAGTACCATGAATTTAACGGTGGACGGGGCCCGTTTGAAATCACAGATTTGCATTTCCACTGCTGCTTTCTGGTGGGTTGTACAGTAAAACGGCTTAGTATAGTTCTAGCACATTAAAGTCAAATGTAAAGTTCCATGTATGTAAATAAAGAGGATTCTAACACTATACTTCACTTTAAGTTGCATTTCCCTTTCAATACATCTACATGTCATTTTACATTTTTGTATCCCTCTTTGACAGACTTGTATGTGCATGTCTGCATTACATCTGAAATACTGTACATTTTCTCTTTCTTTTCTGTTCTTTAATAAATATTTATCTGTTATTATGGCCAATGCATGTCATTATTTAAGTTGGAAACTAGATTTAAAAATGTTATTGTAATTTTTGAACAATGCTACACAGCCTTTATATGTACATGGACTGTACATCATGGGCTCTAGATTATATTTCTGTCCATTCATTGAGATAATAGTTTATGCCTTAACATACAGTCAATATTTGCTTTTAATTAGTGAGTGATAAAAAATGCCATATTATAATGACCCCCCTTCTCAATCAGAGACTTGTGGTAAATATGGATTTTATACATTTATTACTTCAGTAATGAGACAGCTGAGTCTGGACAAGGTCTACTGACTACAGACATGAATGTAAACAACTGTCTGTTGTATCTGAGGTATAGGAGCTCAGAAGAGATTGCTCCTGCATTGGCCATTTTTCGTCATATACGTTGTGTTTTCACAGCTGTATTTGTCTTGCGTATCAAGGAAACGAGATAAGACAAGTAACGGCAGCAAATGACAATGACCAGAATGATATTGTAGTACGGTGAGTGAAAGATTTTCCAAACGGGTTCCAAAGACAACACATTCTGATGGTTCTCAAAAATAACCCTGATCTTACTGATATCTTTTTAAATGAATTTCTTAAGTACGTGTGCATTTGATTTATCTTTTGTGATACAAGGATATTGCACTTTATGCCACTGTTGACCAAACAAAGGCTATTATTATTCAGTGTTGTGAAACGCAAAATTTACATTTTCAGAGGATTGAACTGAATCTATATTAAACAAGATGCTGAGATGAGCTGTTCAGGGTAATATAAGGCTGCAATATTCTATATTATTCTTATCATCACAAAATATTATTTAAAGACCTGAACCAGAAATGCTAGAGTCTCTCTCAGTACTTCACTCCATTTTCCCCTGCATGCATGTTAAAAAAGGCTCATAAATATATACATTAAATTTACATATTATTTCATATTTTTATAGGTCTTTTATATATATATATATATATATTCCTGAAGCAGCTGGGCACTGTAGTTTTAAGTAAATGTTACTCAAACTGGAGTAAATTGTGTATTTACTCGGGACTATTTTCTACCATGGATGACTACACAGTGTTTTAATGCGTATAGCGTTGCCAGATTGACCAGTTTTCTGGTCGTATTCATCCTATTTTTTCAACAGGAAAATCTTTAACCTTTTTTTAACTGAGTGATCGTTTCAGGCAAAGCCCTTCAAACTGAGCTCATGTTCCCACCTACGCTGTAGATTTAATATATATATATATATATATATATGGCACAGATATGCGAGAGACGAAAGTCAATCTAGACAATGAGTAAGTAGGTATGGAATGATGAAGAGGAGGTCAGGATGTTTCTTCTAGTAGAAAGTCTGTAATCATGTCAAATGAGACAAACACATAACTCTGCTTGTGCCAACCAGACAGCCAGACGTGTCCCTGCATGTATGTTTCTGTATGAGTGTGGACTCTGTAGAAGCAGATGGTATGCTGTCTGCTGTCCCCACTACAATAAAGTAGAAGAATAAATGGGAAAATGAACACTCATTTGCAATTAGAAATCAATACATCCATCAATATGCTAATGTATGCTGCCTTTTCTGTCTTTTCATGATATTCAGGTGCGTTTCCATGCCGACACAGCCTGGAAAAATAGATAGCCTAATCAATATACTAATTCTTCAAGCTTACTGGCGTGTCTTTGTTGGGTTTCTCTTTCTCTCTTTCACACACACACACACACACACACACATACACATGTCACTCTTATCACAGCATCACAGCCAGAGTCCACCAGCTGGTCTCTAGCAAGACACAGTCGTCACCATGGTGACAAAGCCCCGCAAGATGAGGACCCATGTGTGTGTTTTATTGCCTATGTGTGATGTTGGTGTAACAATCTTTTAATAATGCATAAAGGGCGGCGTCTGTGTGTGTGTGTAATTGTGTGTGTGTGTGTGTGTGTGTGTGTGTGTCTGGCCCACATAGCCTGCAGATTTCCTCGTCTGTATTCCAGACAAAGAGAAAGAATAAACAGAGATGAGAGATAATCATGTTTGAAGATTGTCAGAAACGAACAAAAGACATCACAGAGTATGTTAGAGGAGCAGTCATCACCACGCTCTGTAGAACCCACTATAATAATAATAACCCACTATAATAATAATAACCCACTATAATACAAAACAAAAAGGAGCATGTTTAAACGAAGGAAGAAGGTGGGGCACGAAAAAGAGGGAAAGGATAAAAAGGTGGAAGGGGAGGGATCAGAGATGTGGGAACACTATTCTATATAAAAAAAAGAAAGAAAGGCAAACTCATTTCTATATCATATTTTAATATTTATTTGTATGAGCTCTGATTAGGAGCACTCAGTTTGGGATGGTTTAATCAGCATTGCTATATATATATGGATAAAATCATCCTCTGTTTGCTAGGTTCATCACTTGGGTCCAGATTGAAATCTCAGATACTATTAGATAGGAACGCCATGAATGTTTGGACATACATTTGTATTAATCCCCCTGAATTTTTCCTCTTGTGAGGATTTAAAGTGAAATGTCACTTTTTTTTTGGATTGATTGCCGTGAACTTTGGTACACACATTCATGTCCCCTCAGGATGAATTGTGTTCACTTCGGTGATCCTCCAACTCTTCCTCTCGCACCCAGCCTCAGGTCAGAATTAGTGTTTGTTCAGTACTTTGATTTATGGCATTAACGGTTAGTGGCATTGGTTTCAGCTGTACTTGGAGTACAGGAGTTGGGCAGCATATTCAGTGAAATGAGGTCTTTCTGATGTGATGTGATGTGAGCGCAACACAACATGACCGAAATGTACTCTAACACAAAACTTCATGGCTGGGTATAAGTAAGTAGAACTTGTGACAGGTGTAGAGTTGATTTAAACCCCTGTGAAGTTGTTGTCATAGGGAATGCCGGCCTTCCGCTTTTTACGGCCATGCTGTAAAGTCATTGAAACCATAGAGGATATAACCCTGAGACCCCCAAAAGGCTCTGGGACCATTGTGGCAGAATTTAACAAGAAAGGGGCTCCTGTGAGCGTATTCCGCTACAAAAACACAGGCACATGTGTTTGAAAAAGTAGAGTTATTTAGCGGATTTTAAATTACTTTACATCTATAAGGGGGAAATATAGGTTGAGGTCAAAATGCAGATTTGAAAATAAGGTAGTGAAATGAGTGTTTTTCAGCGGTGGTTCAGTCCACAGTGCGTCATTGTTAAAGTGGTAAGGGGTATGTCTCGTTCTGAGGAAATGTCTTTACCTTCACGTTGCCGTTTATTTGCACAGTTACACACATTAAAACACACATTAACAATGCGATATTTGTCCCAAAATAACACAAGTGGGCTTTGACGGATTTAAGAATATTTGCTTTTGGATATTTTGCTGGTGGGAAACTATAGCCGAAGGATGTTAGATCGACTTATTTCCTGTCACTCCTGAAACTTGATAGACCACAAAAGCTTCAAATTCTTCCAAGTTCAGACCGGAAAACCATATTTGGAGCTTTTGACAGGAGGTAGCGTTACATGCTTACCTGGGAATTATGTAGGATATCGTTGGCCACTGACGAGCATGCACAAATATTTAAGGAACGGCGTCAGTCATCCGTAGAGTCTGCCATGGTTGTTCACATAGAAAGATGATCAGATAACTTGTTGAGACTGTCTGCTGACTCCCACTTGCTGTGTCTCATCCTGCTGGTTTTTATAATGTGTTTTTTTTTTTTACTTCCTTCCTGAAATGTTATGGTTAAGGTAAGGCATGTGCCGGTTATGGTTAAGGTTAAAGTCTCCAGGAAATAAAAGTAAGTCAATGTAATGTACTCTGAAGAGGCGTGTGTGTGTGTGTGAATATGTTTTTAACCAACAGAGTGAGGTTGCGACTTCACAGGGCTGTTTGAGGGTTTGGTTTTTTAATAAGAGTCAATGTTAGAGATGGGTTTAGGTTTAGTTTAAGCTAAGGGTTAGGACATTTAGGTGTGTATGTGTGTGTGTGTGTGTGTGTGTGTGTGCGTGTGTGTGTGTGTGTGTGTGTAATTCCAAGCACAACTGTCAACTGAACCCTTTATTACCCTCACCCACGCAATTCAACAGAAAGATCCTGCTCAAACCCTTGAACAATACTCACGTACTCACACACACACACACACACACACACACACACACAAAAACACACACACCTCAAGTAGACAGTTGAACAGAAGAGGGTAGCCAGGTGCTGAACCCCTCCCCCCCTCCTCCTCTTCCTCCAACCTCGTTTTTTTCTCCTCTATTTATCAAAGATAGTGGACGTTAGTCTAAATTTAAGGGTTTATGGTTGAGTTATTAGTGGGAAATGTGCTTTAAATCATCAGGTGAGCACGAACGATGACATCAGACCATTATGATGGTTTAAACATTAACCAGCTTTTACACCGTCAGCACAATGGCAAAGGTTAAATAAATTCAACATTAACAGCACCACATATTATAATTATATAAAAAAAAATATATCTAAAATGCAAATGTATACAGTCTCTTGCATGTGCTCATCATACTCTAGTCTCTACCTTTGTTTCCATCCGAGAAGGCAATGCCAGAAGAACAGAGAGACATTGTTTGCTCATATCTTGCGACTCAGAAATTCACTGCAGTGCACGAGACAAGCAACAGAGCCATAAAATCAACCGTAATGTTTACTGATCGTCTGGCAGGCAGGTTCAGTATTTCTGATCTCAGTTCAGATCCATTCAGAAAAGGCTGCATATAGTATATAGTCATTCTATACTTAAACCACAAGTTTTATAGTGACAGGACACGTCATGCTGCTTTTGTGATTTGTTTTTGTTTTTGCTCGGATGAAGCATTATGTATATTCTTAGTCATTGCTGTACACTCAAACCCGTATTATAGATCCTTTGATGATGTTTCCCACACAATGCTTCTTTTATCTGAAGCAGTTATCTATACAGTTGGGTGTTTTTTTGTTTTGGGTTTTATTTTTCTGAGTGCTTGAGTTCTAAGGCTGCTCACGATGAAACTTTGTGGTCTGCGGTCACATTTGAAACCCAAAAAAAAAGGAAGGTGCCAGCTGCATGTGGCATTGAAGCAACACAGTTCCAACCCTATCTAACTCTTTGATATTAATGTCGCTGAACTGTTTTGCTTTTGCATTTGGAGATAAGCGAATTTTTCCTGTTCCTCTATGTATGTGTTCCTCTATGTATAAACCCTGAGACCAAAATGTCTAATAATGTGTTTCAATCTTAGTTGAAGGAGCAGTCATAATGAATGATGATAAATGATGAAACTATAATACAAGATCAGCAGGAAAAAAAAAAAAAAAAAACTTATTTGAGAACATATTCAGCTGAGCTTTACCAGAACAAGTAATAATAATCCAATAATGTTGTTTTTATATATTAAAACATTATTTGCAATAACAAATGATATTAATGGGACTTTTTGAGTGACCTTGGAAACTGAGCTGACTGATATGTAATTTTTCAGCTCCTCCTCCTCTGTGTTTCCAGGTCCAGACCATAAAGACACTCTGTCTATCTTTCCTCTTTACACCTTGCTGCTCTGACAGCATTCAGCAGGAAGAAACTGGTAAACGATATTGCTTTCAAATTAAAAGCAAATGCTGAACATTTAAAAGTTCCAAATTCTAAAAAGAGAGAGACTCGGACACCTTTAACTCTAATTTTTTTTTTCACATGGCAGCTCTAACATTTTGTCTGATGTTTTATATACCAAACAATGAAAGCATTAGTTGAGAACATAATAATAAATCACTCACAGAAACAACAATATTTCCCGACGCGTCGCTCTCTAGTATGTAAATGATGTATTTTGAAAGTCTTGACCGGAAACCAGCTGCGCCCGCAACTCGCGCTCTGGCAGCTCGTAGCAGAGCTCAGTGTGACAACATCAACTGTCAACGCTGCAAGCTGGTGGGTTGCTCTTCAGGGCTTTCTAGTTTTAAAATATTTTCTAATTTAGTCTTAAGTGTTTTGAAAACGGCAGAAACGACCTAAAAAAAACTAACAAACAGACGAGTGAATAAGACTAGTTTTTTTTAAAATTTGTATTGTCCTTCTAGTCAACCTGTGATTTACTGAATTTGAGCGTCCATCTCAGGTTGGCAGCCGCGGTGTGAACATTACTGAGGCTACTTTTTTAACGTCTAACGGGGTTCAGTTTTTGTTCAACGGTGGGAGACTTTTTGTTTGGAGTCTTTGAGCATCAGAAAAAAACCAAAAAACACCCGACTACTTACAGGAAAACTACTCAAGGTAAGCTAACATACTTCACTGTAAGTAATGGCTAGCTTTGTTAAACTAATTTACAACAACAAATAATGCTACACCATATATTTTAGCTAGTTTAATAGTTATTAGCACCTTCGCTAATGACCTTTTTTCCCTATGAAATGGTTATGATGTGTTCAAATGTCTTTTGAAAATTATTTTTTTAAAGATTTCATTATTAATGTGTCGTGTATTAATGTGATAATACGGTGAATTTAAAACGAGCGTTTAACGCTATATATTGTCCAGTTATGAATTGAATAAAATTGCGAGGTTTCGCCCCCTCATTTGTTGCCGTAGTAAATATCAGATATGTTTTGTATTTTTTTTCTTTTCTTTGACTGGTTGATTTTAAATTCTACTACAAAGCTCTACTCATATTTTACCAGCAACTATTTTGTACTTTTGTGTAACGTTTGTCTTAATTCAATATGTATTCACTTATGGTAATTCTCTTCACACATTGTGGCCCATTGAGTTCACTGAAGACTTCAGGTATAATTCAATCGTTCTGCTCTTCTGGACTCAAATGTCATCAGACCGAATGGGTCAAATTCATTCACTTGTCTTTTTGGGCGTCATGTAATTACATAGTTTGACAAATGAGTTTCATAGTACAGATTAGGCGAGACGCACTCTCCAGCTTCCTTCAGCAATACACCTTTGCTGCAGACTAGAGCAGCAAAGGAGTATATTGCATATTGCTACCCTCATTTGTAGAGCAACAACACTGAATAACATAAGCCTACCTGTATTAAAAGATGATGTTTGGCTTCCTATTGTTGTTGAAAGGCAGGCATCAAAAGGTGCAAAGATGTTTCATCTCAACTAGCTTCATACCGCTGGTTTTTTTTTTTTTAATGTGGTTTCCTGACAGTGTCTTTGTGCACAATCAAAAGACTGCACTCAGTAAAAAAAAAAAAAAAAAATTGTACACCAGCAGTAATATGCTGGCTTTTTTTTCTCTGCGTGTTTTATTGATTTATTCATAGCCCCAAAAGACATATCTGCAGCATTCCCCCTGTTCCTCTAATTTCCTCACGGAGGACATCAGGATACAGATAAAAGGACACATAAACACTCACACAGACAAGTACGCTGCATCACTACGGTGCTATCACAAAGAATGCAAGGTCCTCAGACAAATGTAGCCCAGGGTGCATTCCTCATCAGCCATATTCTGTCTAGTCTTCCACTTCAACTTGAAACGTTACCATGCAGAGACTTTGATGCTTATTCCTCTGTCGTGTTTGTTGCACGCTGGTGAAAGGAAAAACAAGTCCAAGTCATTATAATTACTTTCAGAACGTGCTTCTGTAGCTGCACGGTATATGACTGTAGACCACCGTTTTCACACTTTAAGTTGTGATCTCCTACAGTATGTTGTTGTAAATCAACATATCAAAAGAGCATATCAAAGAGCCCACAGAGTACCAGACGCTACTTGTGCTGTGACTCAAGAAAACAAACACAAACGCTATCATATAACCATGTCGGCAGCGGCGCAGAACATTGTGGCACAGTGCGACCTTCTTTCAGAGCTTTTGCAAGAAAAAAAGATGATGAGAAATGAGGCCGGTGTGTTATTTCAGAAGAAAACAGAAACTGGTTGTGAAATTGGTGTTCTCTTATACTGTAATATACATGGTGAATTTGGTTGATCAAATTATGGGCATTACAACTCTTCTACCGGTCTTTAACCTCCGCGCCTCGCCTGTTATTTTGTCTTGTGTAGTGTAGCATAGAGAGTGAGAGCTGTTTGTGTGCGTGTGCCTATGTCTTGAAGCCATTGGCTTAAACAGCCTCAAAACCAGCAAGTGATCTTTGACCCTCATTCACGCTGGCTGTCACTTCAGCTCTAAGGCGTGACAACAAAGAGTGGCTTTTGTTCTCTGAATTACTCATCCACGCACATTCTCTGTGCCTTCACTGCCGGCTGCAGGAGGGCAGAGAGAGTTAGACAAAAAAAAAAAAACCACTGAGAGCATCCACATTACAAGTCTGATCGCAATGATGAAAACTTAGCTGAACTTGAAATGTGCTTCGCCGTGACTCATTCTAAGAGAAAACTGAAAATCACAATATCTATCACTATCACAAAATATATCATATATCATCATTCAAAAACAATGTGACATTCCAGTGCTTTAAAATCATTGAAACGTGCAGGAAGTAGCATTTACAAAACATTTCCTGTATATCAAAAAATAGCCAACACCAAGTACAGCTTAGTTTTGCAGGTAAGTGTTCATAAATCAAACAAACCTTTGGAAATGGCAAATTTTAATGGCACAAGATGAAAACTCTAGTGAACAACCACCAACACAAATGACCTAAACCTTAATCTTCACCAAACTCCATTGCAATTAATCCAAGAGTTAAATATTTCACTAAAACACAAAAATGTCAACCTCCATGGTGGTGCTACAGGGAAATTCAGTGGGTCACTGACGTGAATAGGAAGTTGGTAGAGACTAAATATCATGGCAATCCACCCAGTAGTTATTGACATCTTTCTGTCTGGACCTAAGTGAATGAAAGATTGACATTGTCATCACTAGATCCGTCATGCTGCTTGTGCGTGTGTGAAGTTAAAGTGCCACAACCACTATAAATCTTTAATTGTCTCAGACATTACTGAGTTGATTCACTGCCCTATTTTCGGTCTGCTGCCCAGGGGTCTGCTTTGAATATGATTAATACAGACGAGCTCCCTTGAGTATGACGGGGTGAGTCAGACCTGTATATAATAGAGAGAAAAACGGCGACAGACTTGGGGGTCTGCAGTGGGTAGCGGTGGGCTTTATCTTGTTCTCGTAGGTGTGAGAAGCTGGAGAATGTGCATTTATTCCTCATCATGTTGTCCCATATGTCTGTGTAGGAGTGATGCACTCTGATGCATGATTGAAGCGACAAGTTTCAGAATGAGTGCAGGTTTGGTTCTGAAATATGAGAAATGTTCTCACACAGTAACACAGTAATATATGCCAGTCTCATGCTCCCACACTGTCTCACACACACACACACACACACACAAGAGCTGGGAAGTGAAAGAAAAGGGGAAATTCTTTGGCTGAATTGAGGCCTGGGCGCTGTGCTGGGACAATAGAGAGGGTGTGGGGGGAGAGAGAGAGTTAGTTTACTTGGCAAGCCAATTCAGCAAGTAGAATTTTAGTGTAAGAGAGGGACAACATAGTGTTTAAGCTGAGAAAGAGCTGTTCTGTTGTCAGGCCCCATTCAAAGGAAAATAAATGAATACACTCACACTGGTTTTGAACAAGTGAGATTACAGACGTTCATACCAGGGACGCACTTGCATATACACAGAAGGGTTTTGGCGGTGGACATTTTCTGTAAATGGTTTTCACAGTTCTTTGGGCGGTGTGACACTAGGTTACTGTTTCCTTCAGTGTTACTAGGGGACATCCTCATCGACAAACTAGCCATAGTGAGAGAGAGAGAGAGAGAGAGAGAGAGAGCGCGAGTATTAACATGACTCACACATTAATGCTGCGTGTTCACCACAAGTGTGATGCTCAATGACTACTGTAAAATTATGTGTCACTGTTCCACCCCAAAAAATGGCTAAATTGATATCAAACTAAGAAATATATATATATATATATATATATATATATATATATATATATATATATATATATTTAGTATTTTTATTTATTTATTTATTTTTATTATTATTATTTTTTTTTTTTTTTTTTTTTTGATATCGTGATATGAGACTAGAAATCCTCGAGGCTTAAGTGGTATATAAGTTAGACCTTGAGTTTTTGTTACTCAACGCTCAAGAATTAGCTTTTCACTCACATTTCTTAATGTCACAAAATCTAGATCAATATTACAATATTACTGTGATAGAAGACCTGCTCCATGTTGCCCACCCCTGCCTGATGAGTTGGTTTGTGCTTTGTCATTTAGACAAAGGTGTAACCGCACAGAGTTTCTGCACGTTTTATGGTATTATAGGTTATAGTATGTAGATCACCACCACATTTGTACCCACAGTTATCACCACTAGGCCTCTTGACTGTGTATGCTTAGAGCCAATCGGGCTCTAGTCTGCGCTTCAATTCTGAACTGCGGCCTCTATTTTAGTAATATAAGGTTATTTAGCTTTGTTTAAATTCATAATGGTTATTGAAATAGTGTCAGGAGCTCCACGGTAAAACTAACGTAAACGTGTGTTAAACGTATTAGTTCATCATCATAAACCGCTGAAGTCAAACATTAAGAAGTGCCAAAAGCACAAACCAACCAAGGCATGTTTGATACGGAGAGGGTGAGGGAAGGTAGAGGTAAATTCAGTGCCACTGAACTCTAAGACAGTCTAGAAAAGAAAAGTTGCTGCTTCGTTTGTCTGAATCCACTTCTTTGGATAACATTTTGATTAAATCTGTAAATGGTGTGCAATATGGTACCATTTGTTATAGCAACAAAGCGCAAAATTCATCGTGGCTGTGTGTGTGTGTGTGTGTTTGTTTCATTTGTCTTTGTGTGGTTATCCAAGTCTGAGGCCTGTCTCGAGTATCAGGCACGTAATCTCAGGGTACATGGTTATAAATAGGCTAGTGACACCCCAGACTGCGCAGCTTCTTCTCCCTTTTGCTACATCTAGCCTGTGGTTCAGCCATTTCCTCTCTGTCTTGTGATGATGCAGGCAACCACGTCTGCTTCATTTTTTTTTTTTGCTAAAATCAGCGTCTACCTCTCTTTACACACCTGTCTGCTGTCACGCATGTAAAGCTGTAAAGCAACTCCACAGCGATGCAGATGCTTACAGGTTGTATTTTCAGTTGCAAAGTGCAGCCTGTGACAAAGCTGGATTAATATGAGAGCAACATGTGAACTGTTTGTGACGGCTTTGTATTCTTCAGGAGAAACTGAAAATGTATGTGTGGTTAATTGACACATGTCTGACCAGTCACTTGATCCCAGTAAGCTCTAATATGATGCAAAGTGGAGCTGAAATGGATTAATGCTGAAACAATCAATATTAGCTATGTTACATTTTTCTTTGTAACTTGGCATAGGGTGCTGAAAAAAAAAGTGAACTGCTCGTGTGTGCATGTGTGTGCGTGCAAGTGAAAGGGGGAATACTGTTTCCATTGATAACGGCACAGAAAGGTCCCTGTGTGATTTGAGCCTGAACTCATTTGCATTCATGGGTAAGAGTATAGATGACAATGCATGCTTTTATTATGCGAAACCTGAGACTTTGTTTCATAAAGGATATGTGTTTGCACATAGAGATAAACTTGTGTTTCACAACACAAGTGAAAATTGCCTTTTGCGGTATAATTACTAGCACATGCACACAATGCAATTTTTTAGATTTGTTCCTCTTTTACAACTGCATTTCATTGCCTGTGTTGCAGTTGTCACCAATGACGCCCCGACAGACCAACACTCTGAGGGCTGGGTTTATCTTGATTATCCTCCTTTCCACTGGTAAGATAACCACACGCTTTATTAGCTTAAACACCTGTAAACATGTTGCTACATGCTGCAGCTGTAGCATGCTCCTGTATGTGTAGAGATATTCAAAACGTCTCTTATTATATGTCTTTTTGTTGGACCACAAAAGACCTATTGAACATGTCACTGATGAAACTTATTTATACTTAGTTATGCTGATGACATTATTCAAATGAGAAAGTGAACTATACTGATATACTTGAAAAGTTCTATACAGATAAATCTGAAATATAACATATTGACTTGACTTTTATTCACCCTTTGACTCTGACATGGAAATAGATTTCAGTGAAAGTGCTGACGCTCAGTTTCATAAAGTAGTTCCCCTCATTATTGATGTTAATATGTGTACACAGTAGGCTTATTATATTTAGACATTGTCATTTTTTTTCCCATAGCTACCATTATTTCACAAGACCAAAATCATATTGACTATTATTTGAGCCGATAAGAATATTCCTACTCATGAAAATTACGATGGCTCATCTGTGGATTTGTGCGTAAAACACTGAATGTGTCATCAAGCCATTTTTTAAGCTTTTCTAAGTGTGTGCCTCTTTTTGTTTCTCCATCCACCAGTTTCAAGTGAAAATGACAAGGACTGGGACTTTTGTGGCACCTGGCGGCATGGCAGGGGCCCCCTGAGTCTGAACATCAACCTGTCCATAGGATGTAGTAACATCTTAGTATCAGCCAATGAGAGCTCGCTGTCCATTAGTGGACAGATCACGGCCCATTGTACACGGTCTGACGTGCTTCCCCTCAACCAGTATGGACTTGATTCAGAGGAGGACAGTCACTTCTGTCTGTACTGGGAGCCACTGCTGGACCAGATGAAATTGCAGGTAACAAAAAGGTGGAAGGACACAAAATCAGGATTTGTTGTATATATGCAGCATGCCCTAACCTCTCTATTATAACCCAGGTTTTTTTATCATATCATGTACAGTATGCGCTGTATATTCTACAGTAGATTAATTCCTTGTTGAAGAGCATAATGCAGCTTGCTTGTGTTTATGTTTCCTTATTTTGTTATTATACAGGTTGGAGGACAGAACCTTACTCTGTGCTGGCCCACTAGCCTGCCAGACTCCTGTTGCAATGATCTGTCATACGGGCCTAACTTTCCTCACACATCCTATGGCATCGCTAATGGAAACGTCAAAAATGATGTCATCACAGATAAAACGCTGGAAGCCTACAAATTCATTGGAAGCTCCGACAGCTGCAGTAAGGAAGAATTAATGTTATGCATATCTCTGTAAATGGAATAAGTTTTACTCATTGTAAGTGAAGATTTGTCGTGTTATTGGTGCCAGTTTTTCCATATTGAGTATGTTTTGAAGTTTTCAAATTCAAAGATGATCCAAATTATTTTGATTTGTGTTTCACATGTTAAAACTACGGCTCTTTCTTTCTCTTTTTTCTCCAGAAACATTCTGTCCTAACACGAGCCAGGAATCCACCCAAAACAACATGTACTTTTCTTTTCTCTTTAATCTCAATGTGCCATCACGTTTATTCTCAGCGTGTTTTTGTCAACATCCTTTCTTATATGACTTTGTCTTGATTGCTGTTTTGAAGCTTTGTCTAATCAAGCATGAGTAAATACGTGAACTTTTACTACAAACAGGAAGCTTTATACTGTTGGTAGTGTTGGGGTTAATAAGATAAACTTTGCTTTCTTATAATAATAATCTCAAACAACACTTTTTCACTTCAAATTTTGATGGTGTGTGTGTCATTGTGTGTGTTTAGGTATAAGGAGACTGGAGGAAATGTCCCCTGTGCTATCAGCTCTAAGGTGGAGATGAATGAGGATTTCAGAGGCTACAACATTACTTCACCTGTAAGATAAACACACAGAAAGAAGTGAGAAATATAATGAAAAGACCAACATTAGTCCATCTCTCAGTACTTTTTGTCTTCCCCTGAAGTTGTGTTCAGCAAACTGAAGTAAATAATGTTGGGAACTATTTTTATTACAAACCTCTTGACACAGAATAATAGGATCATTCAGGCTTTGGATACATGGTTAGTAGGATGAATTCATTGTTGATATTTGTTTGCATGAGTTTTACTGTTTTAAGATGAATGAATCCATAAAATGAATTCATTACAGCAGAGGACACACTGACTCTCCTCCTCTCTATAATATACTGTAGCTCTACTTGGTAGGCTGCTGCACATCTGTGACTGTGTACATCAAGTTTTAATCAGCGGCTTATTCTGTAGGAGGTTTTTAACCCAGCGAATGAGTAACTCCCTTACCAACTTCATTCAAGTCTAAACAGTGGCAATTTACTGGAGATGAGGAAATAGACGAGAGGTTGGCCACATGAAAGTGAAAGATAACAGCGTTTCACTGACAAGTAGAGGATGGATGTGAAATGTGCTTCAATATGACCTTAAAATAGATCAGTTTGTATAAGTATGTAAGTGCCTTAGGTAGCAATCTACTGCCCGATCTGAGGCACACTCACCAGCAGAGCAACAGCGTGGTACGAGTCATGTTATTGAATTCTAACGTGAAAACATTTTATTTTGTTGGCAATGTTGCTACATCCTGTATTAAACCAAATACTGGAATTAATATTCTACGATTAGTTTATAGTTACCCCGTTCACATTTCATGTATTATCTTCTCTGTATATATTCCATTTTCCAGGTCATGAAAGGTGAACCTCCAGAGTCCGCCACCTCTGTCCATCTGCCCCCAGTTCTAAAGCTAGCTGCAAAAAACAACAGAAAAGTGGTCTGCACCTTCTTCAAAAACAACTCCCTGTTCCAGGTAAGCCTCTGTTTGCTTTCAGTCAACACAGGCAAGCGGAGAAAAGAAGTCACCATGAGTCACTTCTGTGTTCCTCTGTATGTGAATATGTAGACTGTATTGTGTGAGGGGGAAAGGTAAATATATATGTGTGTGTGTGTGTTTCAGGAGGGTTACAAGAATGTCAGGATCCTCACTGATGTGGTGGGAATTACTGTGGAGAACGAAGTCATCAAAGATCTGCCGGAGCCAATCAGGATCGGTTTCCACCATGATGTCATTCCTGTGAGTTTTCTTGCTTATGTGTCCTTTAGGTCTCTGTGAATAATATCCACTTTATATTATCTACACTTTCAGATTTTACTTTTTAAAAGTCTCGCATTCAAAGTTTAGCAAGTACAGTATTTGATGCTACGTACAGTCAATGTAATTTCCCTGGTTAACTAATATAAAGAAAATATTTGGTGGTCCACGTTTTGCCTACTATTTCATGGTGCCCACAGAAATATAATGCTTTTATCACTCTGACGGTATGTGGCATGTGGGGTTGGATATTCTTTATTGAAATACTGCAGAAATGAAACAAAACTCTAAGTGTTATCTTACATGTCAGTTAACACACAAATTACTCAAGTGTGGCTTCGTGGTCAATGCTGTTGAAAAAAAACACGTTCTTGTTTTCTGTTCCGTGACGTCCGTTTCAAGGTACCTCATCAACAAGTAGAACACACAGAAACCACCTGAAGTTATTCTTCTCTATTCACCTCACATCTTGTGAAAACATATTAGCACAATTTGTGTCTTGTTCTCTACAAGACAGTGACAGCTATTTTAATCACTACTGCACAGTACCTGAGCCCTTTCTTATTATGATTGGAAATGTGCAGCATCGTCATGTCAATACTAATTATAGCTTGCATGTCTTTTCGCTCTTCAATTTCAGAAAACACATTCAAGGAAATGTGTCTCATGGGACACCAGGAAAGGTTGGAACCCACGTTTATTAACAAAAAATATTTCTCACACAACATATATTGGTTTCCCTGTTTGCTTACTTTATTCTCATAAATAATAATGTATTGTCTTTGTGTAGATCCGATGAAGGTGAATTGGTTGGTGGACGGGTGTGTGACACAGCGCAGAGGAGAAAAACACACAGAGTGCCTCTGTAACCATATGACTTACTTTACTGTCCTGGTGGTGAGACATACAGCCAATACACTGACACTGTTTTAATGCAAGAAACAAACAAAGAACCTACAAATGACATGTAAAGAAACACAGCAAAAATAAAATATATATATATAGAGAGAGAGGAAAAGAAGCATGCACAGATGTTCGAAAGCCCTGTTGCTCTACTCATTGTTTTGTGTCCCATGACAGCAACTGGAGCCTCGACCAGTGCGCCACCTCCTGGCACTGACCAGCATTACATCTTTGGGTTGCGCTGTATCTGTGATCAGCTGTGTCGCTCTCATCATCTTTCTCTGCAGGAAGAGGTAATACTACTTCTTCAGAGCTTATGTGGCATTATCAGAAAATAATGGGCTCTTTAAGAATGATACGACAAACCCATTTTCATTCCCCCTCTTTCACTCTCTGCCTCCCTCCTACTTCCAGCAGGCGATCGAAGGAGCAGTCCATACCCATCCACTTGGGCTTAGCTGTGTCCCTCGCCTTCCTCAATCTGCTCTTCTTCTTCACCGGAGTCCTGGCCAACGTGGGAGGGGAGTGCGTGTGCGTCTGGGTGGGGGCAGTGCTTCACTACGCCCTGCTCAGCTCCTTTGTCTGGATGGGCATAGAGGTTTTCAACACCTTCTGGATGGTCTACATGGTTTTTAGTCCCTCCGTGAAGCCATACGTCTACAACCTGGTCGGCTATGGTGAGTGTGTCAAGTCAAAAACTTGTAATGTTAGTTCAAGGTACATTAAGATAAACATGATACTAATGTGTGTATAACCTTTAAATGATTTTACAGTTGTGCCTGCTGTTCCTGTTATCATCCTGGCTGCAGTAGGTGGCATTTATGGCATGAGAGAGGTGGTACCAAGCAATGACGTATCCAATCCTTATCGGATGTAAGCAAGATTATTTTTACAATGATACACAAAATACCTGTATAATGTACGGATAAAAGATAGTACTATAAATCACAAAGTCACACACTTGTTTTAGATATAGTCATTTGAAAACTATTCTGGCATTTTATGTGTCTACATTGGGGTTATTTGCTTTTGTTTCTCTAAAGAGTATTTTGGTTTTTCCCCAGGTGCTGGATGACAAACACCCACAAGGCCTTGCTAGCGCACTATATCACCAATATGATGATCCTGGCCATCCTGGTGTCCTCGGGCATTGTGATGCTCTTCCTGGTCTACAGGGAGATCCGCACCAGGGATGAATGGAAGCAGAACCGTGTGGCATTTCTCAGTATCTGGGGTCTCAGCTGCCTCTTTGGGACAACTTGGGGTCTCACCTTCCTGGACTTTGGACCTCTCTCTGACTTCGTTCTCTTTCTCTCTTGCATCCTTAATTCTTTTCAAGGTAGAATTGTATTTCTAGGCATTATATGATGCCGCTAGACTTTTAAGTGCCATTGTTGTCACAAAGGCAAATATAGCAACCCAAGAAAGAAGGAAGAGTTGGTATAAATCACAACAGATTACATATTTGCAGAGTTTTACAGTATTTTTATCACTGTCGCAGAAGGCTTAACTATATATAGTCACTTTTTGGACAGGATTATTTTCATTGTTTTTTAAGCGATTGCTGAATCTGGAGTCAGTGGTCTATTGTCTATTGAAGGAATGAGACTATGGCCATGATTAATCAAGGCCTTCTGGTACTGGTTCCTATCAGAAGAAAAGCTGTTTCCTCTCACATGGAGCACTTGTTGATTCAGGTCCAAAAATTTCAACTGATTAACCCCATTTATGCTGCACATTGGTAGTTCAGAAAGAGTATTTTTTATACCAGCTGGCTGTGACATGTGACATGCTTAGTATGCATGGCCCTACAGTCACAGTTCTTCCATGAGACATTATGAATTAGCTATTTTTCCAGATACACACTACTAAGTTCTCTGAATAGATACTTTTAAAAAAAATAAAAGTTCATAGGAAAATGAGAGAAGTGGAATGCATGATCTTCACATATTAAAACAAGGCCTTTTGAAAAAACTACATGTTCATAAGTGTAATACAAGACAAGTCAAACATTTCCTTTATATTCTTGGTTCTGATCTGTCCCCTCAGGCTTCTTCCTGATGCTGCGGTTCTATATGCTGGACTGGATACGAAAACAGGCTGGTGGCGCCGGCCTTGGCAGCACCAGCACTGGATCCACCAGACAACACATGCTACAGGCCCAAGAGAAGAACTAGACGGACGAAAAAAAAAAAAAAAAAAAAAAAAAAACGTGGCACGTGTCACAGAGGAAGAATCAAAGCTTTTGGCGGTTAAGTTTTGTCATGTACCACCATCAACATCAACCGTCAGTCACCTCTTGATGCCATTTTTAAAAGAGACTTGAATAATTAACTCAGGACTCATAATACAGGCCTGGAGCCTGTATATGTACAATACCTAGACTGGGTCTAGTTATAGAAGGGAAAGAGATTTTATTAGATATTTTAAACATATGGAAATAATTGATCACAGGTTAGTGCACTGTGATTGCTTTTATATTTGCCTGTAAAGTAAAATGATATGATATCGAATTGCTGTCTTTTTTCTGAACCGTAGATAAGCTTTTTAATTTTGTACTTTGTTTTATAGCTATTTTTTTTTCAAGTCTTTCAAAGTAGCACTTTAGAGGTTTAGTTTTAACGTCAGTGAGTGGAAAAAGGCTAAATCGCTTGCTATATTTATACAAGCCTCATATAGCTAAAAGTCAACTTAGGCCCTGTTTACACGTACACGGGTATTTTTAAAAACGGAGACATTTCCCTTCGTTTGTACCTATCTTTTACACGCAAACGGTGAATTCGCCTCTGAAAACGAATCTTTCTAAAAACTCCGGCTAGAGTGGAGATTCTGGAAAACTCCGGTTTTGCGTTTGCGTGTAAATTGAGATAAACGGAGTTTTAGGCAGCTGATGCGCTAAAAGTGCGACCAATGTTTACTTGTTGCTATGACGACGATCATGGAAGCGCTCAGAGTAGCAGTCGCATTTATTCTGGTGCAAACACTTCTTATGTGTTTGCATTTGCATACACAGCTGATGCATCATGTCGATGACCAGAGACGAATGAGGGCTCGGAGGTCAGCACTTTTATCACTTCTCCCACCTATTCGAAGACCCAGTCGCCGTCACCGCCAACGTCGCCGGTTTTGGGTCCGACCCGGGAGGACTGCTGTATGGTGGGATAATTTTGAAAATGAAGTGGTTGTCCCGGAGGAGTGGCGTGAAAATTTTAGGATGTCGCGGTCATCACTGTTGGCACTCTCCGACTTGCTGCGTCCTTACATCGAGGGCGAGATGACCGTCATGCGGTCTCCTGTCGGTTTTATGCGGGTTGATGTAAACGAAAACTTTTTTGAAAACGATGCTATGTGCACGATGTTATTTTGGAAAACGGAGGGAGGGAAATATTCGTTTCTCAACATACCCGGCTACGTGTAAACGTAGCCTAAACATTACTGTAATATACATTTCATATACAATATGGTTGTATTTTAAAAAATAATAGCTGAATGTTTCAGAGCTTCAGTCAATAAATTGATCTTCATGCTCGTAATGGACCAAAATACATTAAATTAAAATGCAGTATAAATCGGGTAACCAGAATGTGGTCTGATTAAAGTATACATTTCAAATTCCAACAAGTGAATTTTCATATACTGTGATGTTTGCACTTTTTTTATTTTCCATTGTGAGCTTTTACATCATTTAAATTACTGTTTATATGTGAGTGTGTGTAAGTTTCGTGGATGTACTGTATGTAGAAGAAAATTAATAAAAAAAGTCTTTGTTTAGAAGGAACTAGTGGCTGTGTGTTTGCTTAAACGTGTGCGTGTGGCAGCACAGAGCAAGCACTTTTGAATCTTGCTGTTTTCCTGTTAAGTTCCCCCTCCTTCTTATCTGTGCCTGTGTGTTTCCTCCCTGGAGGTCTGACATTTGTTGTTTTCTTCTCTATTGTGCCACTTGTTCGTCGTCGACACTGTCAATTGTCTCCGCTACGGCTGTGCTCACAGTTTCTTACCCGACGTCACGATAATTAATCAGTGCTATCTTGGTAGAGGCTGACTTAAGGTTACAAGAAAAACTAAAAAAAGCAGACTATTTCTACTCTCCTACAGGACTTTTATCTACACTGACACCCAGTGCAGACGCGCCTGCTCACAGTGTGATAAAAGCCCTGAAACAAGAGGTGTACTTCTAAATATAATCAATATGAGCAGAAATTAACTGTACATTCACAAACCATTACATGATACATTGATTTTCAGTCTCCATGACTGGAACTAATACAGTATGTTCTCAGTGCTGTAGTGTTTTGTTGTCTGCAGGTGGCGCTATTTCCTCTGCTCCTCCTGCTTTAGTGCCTTTCACTGGGCAGATTCTCTTGTTTGATGATGGTCATTTTGGTATTTGTTTCATTATTTGTTTTGTTTGTATCTGTTCACAAATTGGAACAAAAATAAAAATAGAGCAATAATAATAATGATATTTAACATTATATAACTGTAATAATAGAATATTATATATATATGTTGTAGCCGATGTCCAAGAAATTCTTGAAGACCATGCTGGCGGCTTCAGGCATGTTTTAAGCCATTAGCTACATTTCTCATACTTTATTGTTGACCGTTTCTCCAGTTATTATAATAATATAATATTATTATATTAATTACTGTTGTGAAAAACTAGTTTGCCTGCCTGTGCACACTACCCTGACACTTCACTCACACGGTAATGACACATATCACTCACACTCTTTAAAGTGCCCCATGCTCCTAGCAGAGCAGCTCTAATTACATGTCTGCTCTTCACACACAAGCAGCGCCAGGCTTAATGGAAAATATCACGAAACTGTTTGTGTGTGTATATAATAGAAGTGGCAAATCAGACAATAACAACAATATATATAATAAATAATCCAGACTAAATGTGACTTTAATAATAATAGTAATAAATAATAAATAATCGTAGGGACAGATACAGGAAATCTTTCCTGCCACAGGCCATCAGCATGTATAATAATAGCTAAAATCCGGTCATATATTATATATATTATATTTTATTTTACTTATTCTTATTTAATTATTATCTTAATTTTCTTATTCTTATTGAATTATTATTATCTTAATTGTGTATTGTTCTTTTTTATTTCATTGCGTTGTATTGTGTTATGCTGCTGCTACACTTACATTTCCCAGTTTTTGGGATTAATAAAGTATCTATCTATCTATCTATCTATCTATCTATCTATCTATCTATCTATCTATCTATCTATCTATCTATCTATCTATCTATCTATCTATCTATCTATCTATCTATCTATCTATCTATCTATATCCAGTATCGTGACGTCATACGGTGCTCCCAGAACCGTTGGTCTGACTCTGGATGCTCCTGCTGCGGCGTCACATGACGTCTGCGCGGAGCAGCAGCAGCAGCCAGTTGTTTACGGGTGCTGCTGATGCATTTGCTAACGGACACCGGGTTGGTTGGCCGTCAAAAAAAAAAAAAAAAAAAAAAACAGTTGGCAGAAGGGAAAAACCGGCACAGGTGAGACTGGGAAAACACTGAAAGTGTATAACAAGAACAGTTGGTGATGCAGCAGCAGGGACAATATTCGTGTATTCGTCGAGGAATAGCGCTGTGTAAATTTGAATAACGTTACAGCGCTGGGACAAAAGGGAAGTCCCGGTTCTTGTTTGGGAGCCACGGTAAGCTAACCGCTGATAGCCGAGATAATAACCGGAGGTGAGGGAGTCGGCATTCAAAATGAAAGCAAAAATTAGGAAAATGTTTGCACTGGCACGGTTAGACAACACGTTGTAATAAGTGATATTTTTCTCTGCGTCGTCGGTTGTATTCAGTCGCATGAAACGAGTCTTAACAAAGAATAAGCTAACCTAATGTTGCTAGGATAACACTACTTCAAACAGTAATATATGCCAGTTATAATGTTAAGACAGGCGTTATTATGAGCTATTAAATGAGTATATGAGTTTTGTGTTTATTTATACCTTTTTTTTTTCCTTTGCTATTTTAACGGGGCTTCACTCGGTTTACCCCATGACCTGTATAACTGTTAGCACATATGTGATTATAACATAGACACAAATGAAACACAGACAGACAAATGAAAATGACTTTATATATTCAGTAAGAAAAATAAATGTTCCACTAAAATTGCGGCACACATGATTGTGTGACGTTATTTTGAAAGTCCTATCCGGAAGTAAGGTGTTGTAATTGAATGTAACTTGACACTTGTCACTTGGTTCTTTAAATAAGAAGACGCCGGCTTTGTTAGATATGTTTATTGTAATGAGACAGGAACGGGTCTCTTAATATAGATCTTATATCATTTCAGTAAATACACTGATCCTTAAGGACGCAGCCTTAATAACTGAAATTATTATCATAGCAGCAGAGATGTCTCATCAGCACCTTCCCTTTACTTGCTGAAAGGATGTATCAGCATGTTTTATCATAATTCTGTGCCATAAACTTTAACCTATGACATTTTTAAAGGAGGGCAGGCCATACCTACTGATGCATATTCATATAATAAATGCCTATTAGACTATAAGAATATAATGTGTTTTGTGTTGGGCACTGTAAACAGGACTTGGGTAAACAATTTATCCAACTTTGAAAAATGTTATGATTCCTCTAAAATGAACATTTGTGTTTGAAATCAGAGTTGATTTCTACAACGTAACCTGGGTGCTCGTGTCAGTGTCACAGATTTGAAAAAGAAGAGTGGAGGAGTAGACGAATAGTTCTCATTATCTGGAGATCTCTCATGTTTACCATCGCTGGTTACTCAGTGTTTTTTAAAAAAAAAAAAGAATAATAGATTTATTTTTATTGTTGATTAACCTGGTGATTATTTTCTCCATTGATCATTTAATTGTTTGGTCTATAAATTGTAAAAAAATAAAAATAAAAAAAAATAAAAATGCCTGTCACAATTCCCACAATTTTGTTTTTGTACAAATCAAAAAGATATTTGATTTACTGTCACGTATGAAAAAAAAAAAGAAAAAGGAAAGCAGCTAATTACAGCTGAGAAGCTGAAACAAGGTCATTTTCTGTCTGTGGAATAATACATGAATTGTTTCACCTTTAATTCCCTGATACAACACTGGATGAAGTGTTACACAGTTTACTGTACATCACACACACACACACACACACACAGTATGCTACTGTATGTCTTCTTCACAACTGTTACCAGTGGGTGAATAGATGCTGCATTTCACAGGTTCACACCTCCATGACCTCGACACCAAGCATGAAGCTGGAAGTGTGCTCTCAGTTCAGCTTCAGACAAACGCTGTTTTGATATGTGTGTGTGTGTGTGTGTGTTGGAAAGTTGTTGAGTAATGAAGTTCTTGTTAACAGCGGTGTCACTGTTTGAGTCATTGATTGGTCTGGTGCTGTGGTGTGGTGTGGTGTGGTGCGGCGGTGAGTTTACGCTTGTAAAAGTGGTCTAACTGAAGTATGCACCTCATATGCACACAAATGCCAGCTAGACATCGTATTTAACTGTATACTGTACATTCTACACCTACAGTAGATTACATGCAGCACTGCACTTCCAACCTGCTCTTTTCCTCATATCATAGAGATGCCACTTCATCTCTCAGCCGGAGACAGTTGAACTTCTCCGAAACGAGTACATCTTCAATATTTTATTGAGCTGATAACATTATAATAAGCACAGTAAAGACAGTTACCAAACGCAGTGATGGTAATGATTTAACTCTCATTATAATTTGAAATGAAAAAGACATGTTGAGGTGTTTTCTCTTGTCTTTTCAATGAGGAAACAGGAAAAAAACAAAACAAGTCAAGCACCTTGAGTTGTGTTTAGGGGGATTGTGATGTAATGCTGATGACGAATGAGTCACTACATTTTCTGGTGTTTTACTAGTTTTATTACAGACATGCAGTATTTACATTTTGCCTCGTCGTTGACTTGTTTCTCCTGAATGTGTCGGACAGGTTGTTCCAGAGGGTTGCCAGAAAGGGAGCAGGGAGCCCGTATAGCATCCAACGGCTGGTCCTAAGACGACGGCGCCATGGCCGACGGTGAAGACTCCAAGCCTCCCAAGGAGAGCATGCAGCTTAAGAAAGAGATCTCTCTGCTTAACGGAGTCAGCCTGATCGTTGGAAATATGATCGGCTCCGGCATCTTCGTCTCCCCCAAGGGCGTGCTAATCTACAGCGCGTCCTACGGGCTGTCGCTGGTCATCTGGGTCATTGGGGGCCTGTTCTCTGTGGTGGGGGCTCTCTGCTACGCTGAGCTGGGCACCACCATCACCAAATCAGGGGCATCTTATGCATACATCCTGGAGTCATTTGGTGGCTTCATTGCCTTTATCCGCTTGTGGACATCTTTGTTGATTATTGAGCCCACCAGCCAGGCGGTTATAGCCATTACATTCGCGAACTACCTGGTGCAGCCGCTCTTCCCAACATGTGAACCGCCGTACGCAGCATCCAGACTCATAGCTGCGGCGTGCATATGTAAGTCCCACTGCTGTCTGCGCACGCCACTCCAGCCGTTCGACACAATCTCACTAACGCCTCTCTCTCTATCTCTCCCCCCAGGCCTGCTGACATTTATCAACTCTGCGTATGTGAAGTGGGGCACGCGCGTTCAGGACACCTTCACCTACGCCAAAGTGGCAGCCCTCATCGTCATCATCATTACGGGCATCGCCAAGCTGTGCCAGGGTTAGTCAGCTGTTCACGTAGCTCCTCCTGTGTTGTTGGCCTCACACAGTTAAAGATCAACACACGCGTCTTCTTGTCTCTCTCGCCACAGACCAAACGGCCAGTATTGCGGCCCTTTTGTACATGCAATAAAAATATCACCAATCACGCCTTTAAATGTTGTGTCTCCGTCTTAGGTTACACAACCAACTTTGAATCCGCCTTTCAAGGATCGTCTACAGATCCCGGCAACATCGCGCTGGCGCTCTACTCTGCCCTCTTCTCCTACTCCGGCTGGGACACCCTCAACTTTGTCACAGAGGAGATCAAAAACCCTGAGAAGTAACATTTCTTTCTCTTCTTTTGTTTATTTGTTTCTTCTTTCAATAAAACATGAGCAGATACAGAGTTAGAATACTTGAATCCAGAGTCTACCAACATCCGTGTGATACAGGAACCTGCCGCTGGCCATCGCCATCTCTATGCCCATCGTCACCATCATCTACATCCTGACTAACGTGGCCTACTATGCTGTTCTGGACATCAGCGCTATACTGGCCAGTGATGCAGTGGCAGTGGTGAGTGTGTGATCTGTGCAGCACAAAAGGATAGAGATGGAACAAGACACACATGTGTCTGTTTGTGTAGAAGCACTAAATTAACTGTTTGTATCTTCTGATTCAGACGTTCGCAGATCATACGCTTGGCGTGATGAGCTGGACCATCCCCATCGCCGTGGCTCTGTCCTGCTATGGAGGCCTCAACGCTTCCATTATAGCTGCATCCAGGTAGAACGCGCTGCTTTGCTGTTGTTCACTGGCAGTATTAAAAGGCCAGGACTTAGACTTAGAATAGATGTAATACATATTTGTTGCGTTTAGGTTGTTCTTTGTGGGCTCTCGTGAGGGTCACCTTCCAGACGCTCTGTCCATGATCCACATAAAGAGATTCACACCCGTCCCTGCTCTGATCTTCAATGTACGAACACAGATCAATTACATGTAAAGTATAGTGGAGGAAGTACAGGAATGTTTCTGTAGTGGTAGTAGTGGAATCTACACTACTTTAAAGTCATTTTTAAATCTTTCATTAAGGTAAAGGAGTAAAATTAATATAATGATCATTTTCTTATTGTTTTTTTACACTGTTTAGTGTGTCATGTCACTGATCTACCTGACGGTGGAGGACGTCTTTCAACTGATCAACTACTACAGCTTCAGCTACTGGTTTTTCATGGGTCTGTCCATCGCCGGGCAGATCTACCTCCGCAGGAAGGAGCCCGACCGACCCAGACCTCTTAAAGTAAGATCAGCCAATCACAACTCGGCGAGGAATTTCAAATGATACCTACAAGTATTTTTCAACATTAAAATGCTGTTCTCAAATTGATCGGTGCTGAGTCGGTGCACGGCGGCACTTTAGTTGTAGCCCCGAGATGATGAAACTGTACAAGTAAATCAACAGAAACATGTTTGTGTTGTTTCACCGTCCTGATTTCTCTCCCTGCAGCTGACGTTGTTGTACCCAGTGGTGTTCTGTTTGTGTGCCGTTTTCCTGGTGGCCGTTCCTCTCTACAGCGACACCGTCAACTCTTTAATCGGCATCGCCATCGCCCTGTCAGGAATCCCCGTCTACTTTCTGGGTGTCCATCTCCCCGAGTCTAAACGGCCGCCTATGATCACCAAGCTACTGCGTGAGTTTACTGCACACCCTGCGCTATCGAAGCAGCCACGTCATGTCATGTCATGTCAGTTTTATCTTTGTTACTTCCTACCAACTCTCAACATGTCTTTTCATGTCTGTTTTTTCACCGCAGATTCTCTGACTCATTTCACCCAGTTCACCTGCTTCTGTGTACTGACAGAGATGGACAAAAGTGAATAGCACTCCAGACACTTTACCCAGCAGCCACCACGGGGACCTATGACTTTTCTTTTTTTTATTAAAGTTTTCATTGTACTGTACACTATGTTGAAGCATTCAGACTTCACTGACTTGTTTACAACACTGATAATGCTGCCACAGAGTCACACTGGATTTCAAGGAACTCAACAAAAAGTATAGATGCTGTTATAGTATTGTACTCCATATAGTAGATATTGTTACAATTTAGTTACACACTATTTAATGACCTCTATTATAAACAATTTGCCTTGTTAGCACTACAGGTACATGTAAATATGCCTTTTGAGTAGTGCCTGGGACTTTATTATTATGCAAGTAAATGTAATATGGACTTGTTATATCTGAAGGATGGTATTGTGTGCAGTATGTGTGAGCATGAGAACCTGCTTAATCTAACCTGAGTTTATTGTAGAGGTATGTTTCTGAATAAAGGGAACATGTTGATTTGTCTTAATGCCATTCAACTTGTCCAACTATTCTTGACAATAGATGTCTAGACTTCCATCACAAACTGAAAGCTTTGAATTTCAACCTCAGTCATCATATCATCAAGCGGGCTCGGACAACTCTGCACAGGTTGCAGGTTTACTCTGAGAACATTGAATTGATTATAATATAAAACTTTTCATATGCTTCTCCATCATGAAGACAGAAAGCTACTTCTGCTTTTGGAAAATGACTTTACGGCTCATCAGGCTACCACTTCCAGTAACAATGAGCAGAAACAGATCGCTTAAATTGTGGATTATAACACTGTTTACTATGAATTCGATGCTGTGTTCAGTCTTTAAACCGGTTTGTTCAGTATGTCTAACTAATATGTACGTGAACCAGTCTGTTATGCAGGAATAAATGACACACTGATGTTTTACATTTATTTTCAAAGCTTTCTTTTTATACACATCTACATATTTACAAAAATGGTTGTTTTTGTTTAAATTCAACAAGCATTAAAGAAACAAATTTCAAAAAGGGAAAAAAAAACAAACAAAAGACAAACCATTTCTGAACCACACTTGCACGCCCACAACAAAAAGTATGCACCACGCTTTCAACATTATGCAAAATCTAAACACACATACAACTGTACGTACACACACACACACACACTACCATGCACAAGATGCAACCACACGGCCCAAGACGTCTCACTAACAGAAGAGTTAACAGCACAAAGCATACGAGGCGAATCACTGATCTGATGTGCAACATTTCTAAAACACACACGCACACATCCACTTTGAACAAACACCCACACACATAAATTCACTCCACCAGAACAAAAAAAATAAAACACACACACACACCCTGGGTCCTGCTGAAAACACCTGCTCCTTCAGCATCTGTGTAGCAAAGAGAGGGTTGGACCTTAACAACCTGAACACTCAGAGGTTCAGTCAAAAACTCAATTATTAATATTGGCACATAAAATGTATCGGTTTAACGTACAGGGGGATCGTTATTGGACTTAATTATAAACTCTGATGAGTGCTACACATATGTTGCTACACTTTAAGATGGGGTTTGTTGAATTACATTTTATGCCCTTCTAGATCCTACACAGAGGTCTATAGAGTATGGTGTTATTCATGGAGAGGGGATCCACAGACGGCTGAGGTTAAGGTTTTAGTTTAGTCGGAATCATATTTGTCCCCATTGTCTTCATCATCGTCTTCACCGCGCTCATGCAGCACTTCCCTCTGGTAGTGCTCCCAGCTCCTCCGGCTGTACGAGTGCTCCTCCTCCCAGTAACCTGCACACATAGAAGGCATGTATTATGAAAGGGTAATGAGGAGAGACAATGTACCGATACTGGGTTGAAATAAGGCTTCATCTAAACCTACGTAGACATCTATGAGCGACAAACAGGTAAATGAAGTTTGAGACGTACCGCCGTAGCGCTCCTCTCTGTCGCTGTCCGCGTCACTCTCCTCGTCGGGGTAATCGTTCCTCCAGTTGCCTTCTTCGTTCTCGTCGTCCTCATCTTCATACACCTCCTCTTCGTGAACCACAAGGTCGGGCACCTGAGACAAGCAGAGACCCATTTATCTGACGACCTCATTCTGACAGAGTGCTGATAATGGTGTGAGCCATAACCCTGAACGCCCACTCCAGAGCTAGAATTGTCTAAAAATGTGTTTGACTCATCCTGCGGAGTGCGTTAACTGTAATATAGCCAAGAGCAGCTGCATGCCAGCTGACCCCCTGCTCATTTAACCAAGTACACATCTCACAGGCATTTAGCAGTAACAGGTGTGACCCTCCCCATGTCTACCTTCTACTTCGCCCATTTATTCATTCACTCACTCCGATGTCAGCACTCATTCATCTGTCCGTCCATCCATCCACACACACCAGTTCTCCCTCGTCGGCGTATGCCCTGACAGACAGGATGTCCTGGATCCACCCAGGTGCGACTGTTTCCTGGTAGTAAAGATCATAGACGTAGTCGTCTTCCTGCTCCCGGTGCTCCTCCCCGGCTCTCGCTCCAGATATGCTCAGACACTCCCGCAGCATTTTTGTGTTGTTGCACAGGATCATTTCTGGGTCCGGCGTCCGAGTCTGTACAAACACGGAGAAAGAGGAGAAATCACTAGTGAGGCTGATATAGTTACACAGTGTGAAGAAAGCTGCTGCTGTTGCAGCAGCATCAGTACAGCCCATCCGCCCCACTCATTGTGCCAATACAGATAGCTGCTCCGATTTCCTGCTTCACAGTCTGACATTTTTAAAGATAACTTTTGTTGATTGCCGTCTGCAGACTTGACACTTCTATTAATTCTGTTCTTAAAGGATTGGTACTGGAATATGACATTGAGGCTGTCAAAGTCTCAAGGAATTAGGAGAAGGAGTCTTTGGGAATTTCATGATTTGATTCCAAATCAATTCTTAGTCTTCTAAGATTATAGAAATCAAAGTGGAATTTACTGACAGACATCACTGCAGTGCTTCCCATTAATGTAGCTTTTGTCTCCTCCTCCAGTCTCACATTTTGCACCGTTGCTTCAGCAAAACATTTCTCATCTCTGCTCGAGAATTTGTCGTCGGAATATCGGAAGGCGAGTCGTTTGTGAAATGATTCGGGTGCGTTTTCACTCATGTAGGCTTAATACAGGTTTAATCTGGGGGGTAGGGGAGGTTCAATCATGTTTTCAAGCATCAGTATTGTAACTATTGTAACGCATGACAGACTGTGAATGTTAAAGTTTCGTCTTAAATGTTAAACTTTTTCTGTTTCCATGTTCCAGTGCTGAGACCTTTCAACAATACTCATCCACCTGTTATAACACTCAACTCACTTTGCCAGATGATTTGTCCTCCAGTCCATCTTCATGTAGAAGATCTACCACCTGGATTTCACCGAGACCCACACATTTGTCCTCGTCTTTCCCAGTTTCTTCTACGCTCTCAGAGTCACCCGTCTGAGGATCCTGCTGCTCAGCTGGGTTTGGAAGCCCTGTGCGGTGGCTGGAGAGTATTCTGTAGCGTTCCTCCCTCCTGGTGCTCCACTTTGTGCTCCGGAGGTCACCCGTGATCCGCTGTGAACTACCCGCAGAGGGGCGCAGCGCATGGGCCATGCGAGGCCGGGCTAAGGCCTGTCGAACCTGCGTCTGAACGGGAGCATCCTGGGGAGCAGATGACGGGAACATTAACTCTGCTCTAGTTTAAAATAAAACACCTAATACCTAATCTTTACTACATCACTTAAAAATCACTGCATCGGATGGGAACAGTAACACAATGAACAGGAAATGAAAACACATTAAAACCCAACAAAGCACCTCGTTATGTTTACAAAGTAACCACCTTACGTCATGGACGTGCATTTAAATAATGTTAAAAATCTTACGACTGGTTTTCATTTTGGATCACGTCAAATCATTTTACAGGCCTGGAAACACGTCACAGCTACGTTCAACATCAACAAAATGAGCTAACAACAGCTAGCAGCTAATGTTTAGCGTGAAAACGGCTGATTTCCAAACACAAACAGTTATTTTAAGTTGTTAAATTAAACTTCCTATCAGCCGGTCAACTCGACTAAGATAGCTGCGTTCGTACTGATACGCAAAGTAAGCTGAGTTTGCCTAAAGCCGCTCTTAACCGTTCCCACCGACAGCTGCGTTGACATTAGCCCGGAGCGCCCGGTTAGCTGCGGCTGCACCAGCGGGCCTCTCACCTGCGTCGCTACGGTCGCCACGAGTTTGAAGACGGAGTTTTCCACCTCGGCTTCATTGGGCTCCGGTACCGTCTCGCCTGTGTTCTGAGACGTCTCCGGTCGGATACGTTTGCATGCTAACAACAAAGCATCTGCGGGGTCGGTGCCCCTTTTTCTCTTGACTCGTAGGATGGTCGTGTTTGGATCCATGTTGTCGCTGCGTCTGTCTGGCACTCATAGAAGAGTAGGAGGAGGAGGCGAGAGCTCTCACTCCGCCTTTATTTCCGGATACCGCAGACGTCATGATACTGCCATTTAACTAATATATTTGTAACCTCAAATTACTGAATTTATCCACTCAAATTTCACATGCGCACACAGCTCATTATCAGAAACATTTAGGTTACAACTAAAATGACGATGCCAATTTATAAAGTCTATTTCATTATTGCGTCTTTTTTTTACTGATCAGGGTGATATAATCTCTCTCTCGTGACTGCTTCATTAAGATGTAATTTATCATACATCTTGTTTTATTCATTTTATTTATTTGTCTTAGTGGACCGGAAGTGAGAGCTAGATCTAGTGAACATGGTGGTGAAAGACTGGATCCCACATATACTCCAGCTAGTGATGGGTCGATAAGGCCTCATAGAGTTTCTACATCATAGGAAGCTGTATCACTGAATACTGACCCCTGCTGGATCTTAAAAATACCTACAGGCAACCTAGTTGACAGACAAGAATATCATTTAAGTCATTGCAATTTGTAGTGTATTATTTCATATCTTCAATTAAATTTAAAATATCTTTGACATTTTAGATACATTCAAATAATGTGAACATGTATCATAATGTAAAAAATCTAAGTTAACGTGTTGTGAAAGAGGATGCTTGTGGACTAGGATTTTTTCTTTTTTTTACAAATTTTTATTTAAAAAAAAATGTTTTTTTTAAATGTTTTTTTTTTAATGCAACCTCTCCAGCTGTAGAAAATTCGACATTTAACCTGCAGAAAATAATCTGAATAGTAAACTACTATTTACTTTGAAAAGATTTTGAATTCAGATAGAACAAGTGGAAACTGAGCGGAACAGGATGAAACAACGAGGACATTAAAAAAACAAATACCTTATTTACTGATATGACGTTAAAATGGTCCAACACGGTGAAAACTTTTCTTTCTTTTTGCCTGAGGCTGCTTTCTGAATGTGAACTGCAAAAAGTCTAAAATTATTTTGGTTAGATACATCCTGTTGACAGATGCGCTTCCTCTAAACACAGTTTGGCACAGCATCAGTTCGAAACAATATCTGTTTGGGTCGTGTGACTTTAGCAAAGCCAGCAGTGCTGAAAAACAAATGTGAGACCTCAGTCATCAAAGGACAACGAAACCACTGCTGCTTGCCTGCAATCACTTGCCCCCTTTTACCAGGTCTGAGGAGAAAAGAGCTTCAGGGTCAAAAGGTCGTCACAATGACAAAAATGTTAATGGTGTACTTGTATGACACAATGGGGGGTAAAATAAGCCAGAGCACAGCTAAACTACTGGGACAAAACTTGGTGTCAGCAATGCCAAACTATTTTCCTGCCCGTCAAACTAGTTTAACTTGACTGCAGCCTGCCACTTCACCAGGAGAGGTCACCAGAACTGAAGCTTCGAGTAATGAACCCATTCCCAAAACAACTAGCTAGCAAGTGGTTCAATGCTTCACAAAAGCTTCATTTAACCGTCGCTGCTCATTGGAACCATTAAAGCAGCAGACATGTTTCCGTACTCCAGATCTGTGTCTCCAGACAATCCAGTCTCAGAGGTCTACAGACAGTTCCGTCCACCTCATGCTTGTTTTGTGGTCTGACATGCTCTATTAACTGTGGGACTTTGTATAGACAGGTGTGTACCTTTCCAAATCATGTCCAATCAGCTGAATTTACCACAGGTGGACTCCAATTAGGCTGTAGAAACATGTCAAAGATGATCAGTGGAAACAAAAATGCACCTGAGCTCAATTTTGAGCTTCATTACAAAGGCTATGAATACTTATGTACAATTGATTTCTTCATTTTTTAAAACTTTTTTAAAAATAAATAAATAAAAATCTTAAACTTTTTTTTTTTTTTAAGTTGTTGTAATGGGGCATTATGTGTAGAATTTTGGAGGAAAGAAATAAAGTTAAAGTTAATCTCATTAGTCAAAGAATTACATAAGTAAACAGAAAATCCAGTGTTTATTATGTTGTTGTTTAATGTACAGTTGGACATCTTTGGACATTTTATGTTGACATTTTGATTCATTTTAAAATCAACCGTGCAAAGTTATGTCCCCTGAATTTCCTTCCTTTTATCTCCCAGTATAACCATGTACTGTGACTTGCAGTCACGTTACAGTTAACTGACTGCTGAACACCCTTGCCGCTCTGATGATACTTTATACACAGGTGGTCTCTAGGGCTGCTCACTTTGGACAGAAGACACTAGGTTGTCCTCAGGGGTCGTCACAAGCTGTGTGTATGCAACATCTGCAAAAGCTGCATCTCTGACAACTGGAGAAATGTGAGAAAATGTCACTGTCAAGACCTGAGATGCATGATAATCATTTTTATTATTGTATGGTCGTATGGCAGAAGGAACTAGAACTGGTTTATGCATATATATGATACAACAAGCCAACAGTTCATGACACAAAACAAAACCAAAACTATGTAGGAGTAGATTTACTGATGCATTTCCAAGCTTCTGGTTTTACTTTGCACCGTCATGAGGGGAAGTTTAATTTTAGTTAGTTACACAAGTTACAGACGGATCTAGATCTTAAATTACATCAAACCGATTGCAAAATTAGACATAAAAAAAAAAGACCAAAAAAAAACCCCCCCAAAGTCACAATCTTACTTCCCATGCTAGGTTTCTTAACTTCTAACAAACGAACGGCTTTTTCTAATAAGTACGGTGAACTTTGTTCCGTTATATCTGGCTTGTCTTACATTAATATTTGTTTATTAGTTGCCTTCAGCTTTGTTCTATATTTCTGATTCGACAGGGAGTGACAATTTGGTATTTCAAATCAGTACATGATGTTTAAAGGTCCCCGTGTATGTTCACTTAATCTGGAAATAAAGCAGCATTTAGTGTTGTCTATAAATAGCATAATAACCAGGAGATGTGTACAGTAAAAAACAAAAAAACAAAACGTAATTTTAAAGTTAATTACCCTAATTTTTTACAGACAAACTACAGTTATTTTCTATGTATGTAAAATTAGGATAATTGCCTGTTATTTTATGTTTTGCTCATTATATAAAGGTTTATCTCCATACTGACAACGTAATAGAGAGACAGACAGAGGGACAGACCTGCAGAGACAGACAGACAGTGATGGAGAGACAGAGACAGACATCAAAGCTCTGTGGAGTAAGAAAGCAGTGCAGCAGAAACTTTTTTTCTGTATGTGATTTAATGGACTCCTCTCCAACCCGGAAGTCCACGTACGGAGGGCAGCGTGAGATGCATGAACAATACAGACGATCAGCATCTGCTAGTAAGCACCAATCCTAACATGGATAACACTCCATACTACTAGAACATATGCTTCACATCATATGTGATATGTGTTCATTCTAACTGTACAGATATTATATATTATATATATTATATATCATATTTATCATATCATTATTGTCTTTTTGCACATTCTATTTACATATTCAGAGTATTACACATATACTATATATCATATATCTTGTGTATATGTACACACGTATGTATACATGTGTACATGTTATATATTGCAGTTGTGTATGTATGTACACCTTGCACAGCCTAAATATGACACATTTCTATGTGTATCGATATATATCTATTATTATTATTATTATTATTATTATCTTCTTTTGAGTTGTCCTGCAGAAACAATTGCTATTGGCTGTCTCACCGTGTTGCTTTGAGTATGATTGGTCAATGTGACTGTCATCCAGGAAACTGGCCAATGACCGCTGAGCGCGCCCTCATTTGAAACTACGTCAGTTTGAATGCTGTACTACTACTCTGTCGGTCCCCTCGTGATTAATAACGTGGATCTTTAACTGGATTATTTTACATCTGCACGACAAATTCTGATATGAGTGAAACTGAGTTGTGGGATTTCAACGGAGAACAACAAAACAAAACTAAAAGCGGGAATATGGACACAGAGGAAGAGTCAGGATCTGTGGTCTCCTAACATGAACTTCACCTTATAACTGTTACCCTGGCGATATCAGGTAAGAAAACATTTCCCTGTTATTTTACTAGTTAATAACCCAACGTAATGTTTGTGTTCATATATTTATAGTTTAGACTGTAACGTTGTCAGACTGTTAGGTTAGCTAACTGCTGAGTAATGAACTGATGTTACAGCTAGCTTGACGTGTTACTTTAGCTAGCTTGTTAATACTAGAAAAAACATATTCTTCACTGTGTCCCTGAACTTCACACCTATAGTTGTGCATCACCTGTGTGATCATGAGAGGGCTGAAGAACCAGGAGTGACAAGATATCACCTGCTGCTGGGTGTGAACTGGGACAGGTAGGCAAGCAGAGGCGAAACATACAGAGAATGGATTTGTTTCATGAAGTCCAATTTCACACCAGTCATAACAAGAATATTATGTAAGAATGAATGTATGTGAGTAATATTTTGCATGCCTATGTCTCCAATGGTAAGCTGGCTAATATTGTATGTTTGCCTGTATGTTTTCAGACAATATGGAAATGAAAGGTCTCCTGTCACAAGATGTTCGGAACCAGTGAGTATTCATGTTATCCTGTCATAAATACTGTGAATGGATAATGTGCATACTGTACTATTAGCCACATTACTGCCAGTGTGTCAGCAGGAAGGTAAGGTTACTTAAACACTCACACTGGAGTTTCACATGAAAACAGCTTGCAGCATCTTCCCAGACAACTGTAGTCAACAGCGGCTTTGTTTCAAACGTTAAACAACTTCGTTTCGTCTTCTTCCGCTTATCCGTGATCGGGTCGCGGGGGCAGCAGCTTCAGCAGGGAAGCCCAGACTTCCCTCTCCCCAGCCACTTCTGCCAGAGTCAGCTTCTGCAACCGAGGGTCGGACCGCCAGGGTCCCCGCCTCCGACTGCCGCCCATCTCTCTTCGCACCGTTAGACCCCTCCCATGGGTGGTGGGCCCATGGGAAGGGGGTACAGCACCTGGTATTCCCAGGCGGTCTCCCATCCAAGTACTAACCAGGCCCGATCCTGCTTAGCTTCCGAGATCAGACGAGATCGGGCGTGTTCAGGGTGGTATGCTGACCCGTTAAACAACTTCAAACATTAAAACACCTTCTTACTGCTCGTCCACCGTAATCCAAGTTTTCAAAAGTCCAGACATGTCAAGTTGACCTGAAAAATCGTCATTATGTGTTTAGCAGAAATCTACACTGTAGCTTCTTAGCTGGAAGCTGCATTGATGTTCACACTGTCTGATCTGATCTGTGGGTGCTTGACCGTAGTGCAGAGCTGAGAACCTGAGGACTATAACTGAAATCTTACCTTTTACAGTAAATAACTTGTTTCTCTCTGTGTCCCCTCCAGGAGCACCAAAGATGCAGATAATTACTGCCAATTTGAAGGAGAATTCCGAATGTTTCTGCTTTTTCTGCTGTGTTGCACCTCTGTTAAACATTCACTGACCTTTTGTTGTATGTCTTGATTTTACTTATTAATACAGTTATAATATATAGTTAGAATTCTTAATTACAACACTGTAATGCTTGTCCACAAATGTTATCACAAGTACCTTATGCAAAGCCCCCAAGGGTTAGAACAATATAATAACACTTAACACAAAATAAAACACTTGAGTGAAAAATTAAAGCTAAAAAAGACACAAGACCACAACCAACTCAGCTCAACAGCACAGTTGTTGCTTTCTCTACCCATTTAAAAGGTGACATCTTGACCTTGTTTTGATAGAAATGGACAGAAACATGATGCACACATGGACCAATATCATTTTTTTAGTTTTTCAGTTTCTCTTGGGGGCTCTAAAGAACAGTTTATGAATAACTGGTTGATATTGTAAATTTAAATCTGAATACATTAAATAAAATAGTTTTATAATTGGTGTGTAATTTATTTGTAACTAATTTCCCACAACATTTAGTATTGTATTTTTATTGAAGATGATTGAAGATCATTATTTGATAATTATCTGTAAAATAAATGGTATTTTCCTGCAGAACTTTACGGGTTATTCCTTTATTGAAAGTGATTAATCGTAATTATTTGGTAAAAATCTGTAAAATAATGGTATTTTTGTTTGGCAGCTGTAGCTGCCAGTAATTTACTGTTTTTTTTACGTTTTTATTTTTATTTATTTTTTTACCATGTGGTGATATCTAACAGAAGAAGAAGAATACTTTAGGTGCAATAGGAAAAAGGAAATCTTCTTGCAGTCCCACATTATGAACTTGATTCCTCTGGATTTTTGTTCTTCATGTTTTCCATTCAATGGTGGAATCCACACTGCAAGACAGCAGTCTGTTTCAGGGTTACTTGAATGTTTTTTTTTTTTAGCACAATGTTGTCACGGTTTATATAATAGTCATATTGTTATCATTTTCTGAGAGGAAGAGTCTCTGACTGAGGATTTATTATCGGATTGAGACTTCCAGGTCAAAGCCATGGACCATAGGAACAGAAATACACCTGAAAGGAGAAAAGAAATAAAACCTGTCAATTCCAGCAAGCATATAAACGCTGCACACTCTATATGTGAGGATCCTGCACATACTGACCCTGCAAGGAGTTGAGTATAGTGAAGATGTAGATGGCAGGTAGGGAGATAAAGGTGGTGCTGGCTAACCCCCACGATAACCCCAGCACACAGCTGAGGCCCAGCACTGTGGCACAATCCTTCCACAGTCTGCTCCATTTCTTTTCGTCCCTCTTGTTCCAGCCTCCATGTGCCCTCAGCACCCACAGCTTGAACACCACCAGTCCCAGCATGCAGAAATTAAACAGTACCACCAGGGACGGAAAGGCCACAGTAGTGATATAGCTGACCAAAAGTCTCTGTGGGAAATGGCTGCTCATCCAGCAACTGGAGGTTGTTGTTTTGTTTTTTTTTTTAAAAAAAGAAGGAATACAATGCAAAGTTAAAATGTGCACATTGTCCCCTATGGTGCATATTTAAAATGCTTCCAGTGATCAGCACCTCACTGCATACATTTGGTGCATGTTACTTTTGCAGTGCATATTTAAACATTGTCACAACAAATCATGGTCTCTTACATATGCGCTGTTGAACTGCGGTTGTTGGCATCTCTCAGTTCAAGACTGTATTTCCCATAAACACCTGAAACCCCACAAACCACTGCGATCAGTGTCGGAAGACCTGCATAAAGACATAAAAGACAGAGTTTACTTCAACACGGTCACTGTATGGTTAACTTCAGTGGTGTAAAATGAACGCGTTTAAATTAAGATTGCTCTGTATCTGCTGAACATCTAAATAAGCAACAGTTTGCTAACATGCCAAAGATACTTCTGCCCTATAGACAACATATAAACCTTTGCCCTACAGCAACTGCAGTGGTCAAAAACTATATGCGTACCAGCCAAATATCACAAGCCAACACATTCGTACACTTTAAACATTCCCACTCACCCCATCCCACCACACTGAGTTTAAGCAGGTATCTCCTGACATAGATGTTAAAGACTCTGACTAGGAGAAGGTAGAGGTGGAATCCTTCCAGAGCCATCCAGCTGATACAGGCCAGCAGGGACCAGTGTAAAAAGAAACCCAGAACTTGGCAAAGCAAGTCCTCCTCCTCCTCCTCCTCCTCCTCATTCAGCTGCCAAACCCAGAAGTTACACAACAGGAAGCTGAGGTGCAGGCAGAGCAGGGCGCCTGATAGTTGCATGTGCACACCGACGGCCTTCTCTGGATGCCGCCGTCTGAAAGGGAAACAGAATACACTATATCAGCATATACTGTATCACATCTGGCAACCTGCTTGAGTCCTGAATGTCATTCGTGCCGTTTGAGCCCAAAACATTTTTTAGCGATGTACTTTTTTTTTTTGCTGTGTTGACTGAGTGTGTTTGCCACAAGTCGCATGCTTGACGTGAAACTGCAGGCACATGAAAACTATGCATGCAGAGAACACAAATCCAGAAAATCTAAGAACACACACGTATCATGCACATATTGCTGCGGTTCAGTTAAAAAAAAAAAAAAAAAAAACTCACTGAAGGCAGATATAGATGATCAAGCTGATGGCTGCGAAGAAGACTGAGAGGGCTGATCCAATGTAGGTGATATAGCTAAGGTACACGGCATTTTTTTTATCCACTGATAGCATAGGGTTCTAGAAGAGGAAAAGGAAACGTGTGTAAAGGTCAGAGGGCTCATCTTCAGTATAATGTATTTGTTGATTTAGGTTAGTTGGTCTTATAGGAAATGCCTTTACCACAAGCACAGCAAAAAAACTCAGATGGTTGCAGCTACAAATAAAATGAGTTTGGTTATCACTGGTATGACATCCGTCTACGCTCCAGTCACCTAAAAACAACAGCACATATAAAAGTTATCTGATTTTAGGGGGAAAAAATGAGATGAATCACACTGTAGACGATATGTAGCCCACCTGTTTCATTCTGAACATCTGACTCCTGCCAAAACACACAAATCCCATTTTCTACCTGGAACATATATTACAAAAGAACGTAAGAGGAAAGCAGCTTGTGAGACTTCTGTAATGCCTGCACAGCTGGTTTTGTCATTCTACCTGTTTGTTGCGTTTGAAAGTTAATTTGATGGATTGAGAGAGGTTTCTGACAGGATGAGTCCCTGCCTTTACTAACAGCACCGATTGTCCCAAAACAGTGGGTTGCTTGTGCGTATTAGGGCTGGGTCGGAGTGATCTTCCTTGTCCTGTTGCCTGCAAAAGGAACAGCAAACAAAGAAGCAGCGCATGATGTGAATGCTGGGATAATGTAATATGAAATGATTTTCATAGCATAGTTTATGGAAATCAATGCAAAATAGCATTGATTTCCATAAACTAATAATCTTGTGTGCTAGTAAATGCAACCAGTTAAAGTGAAAGTAAACATTAGGCTCCACTTCCGTCAGGTTTTTATAGTCTGACTGTGACAGCATGATAAAAAAGATGATGAAAATCGTTTTGGGGATAAGAGACATTAGAAACAGATAACTGTGTGTCATCTGCATAGGAGTGTTATGAAATGTTGCACGGCTGAATGATGATCCCAAGTGGGAGTATATTAAAACAGCAGGGGATCAAGTATTGACCCTTGAGGAACTAAATCTGCCAATAGAAACAGAAAACGATCTTCCAGTTAGATATGAAGAACCGTGCCTCGAAAGCCCTATTAAACAGTGAATTACATGCATCAACAGTGTCAAAGGCTAAAGAAGTGGAACTTAATGGTCCTGAGCTAATTTTAAGATCAAACTCCATAATTCAAGGTGTTAATTAGTTTTAATAGGGCAACCAAAAGAAGTCTCAACTGGCTCAAATTTTCTAAGTTTAACATTACTGACCTGAAAGTATGTGCTGTTGAACACAGTGATCACCAGCACTACCTCCTCCTGAAGATCAGCTCCTCCGCTCATCTGGAGAGCCGAGGATGGGATGTGAACCCCGTGTTCCTCAGTAGGACTATCATTAGCCTAAAAAAAACAAAAAAACATCACAAGTAACATCACAAACACCGAAAAACATGTATTTAAAAAGATAAACAATGAAAAATTTGTTATTTATATATATTTATATATAGAAATGAACTAATTGAGGATGATTTTAATTCTTATTTATTAATATTATTTTCTCCCGTTTGGCTCATTTGTTGGTGAATTTCATGTAAAAAAACAAAAACAAACTTATTTCACCTCTAAGAACCAAGACGGAAGCTGCAGGGGCCAGTTGTTCCATATTGTGGCCTCACCTCATGAGATGAGTTCGCCCTCCGATGAATGAAGTTTGGCAATTTATGCCTTGGTAAACTGCAGCTTAATATCTCGTCTTCATAACACCTACCAACACATACACATTTCAGCATGACGAGCAAAGTTACACAGAATGAACTATGTGAATCAATTATTTCGATGAGAAAACTTTAAGATTAACAAATTACACAAGTACTGGTCTTTGTGAGTGAAAAAAAACATAAATGTTTGATATTTAAGGATTTTTTTTTTTACTTTCAATGTTTCTTTCACAATTCAAAGCTACCTCAGCATTCATTAGAGAAACATGGGTGTAAGAGTGAGATGAATATTAGAGGGATGAGATACCTTGTCCAGTGTTCACCTCTTTTGTAACAATCGCTGAAGACATTTTGACAGAAGTCTGTCAAAGTGACAGAGAAAAAAAAAAAAACACATTTAAACACAGCCCATTACATGGATGGAGACACACCATATACAAGATAAAACATGCAAATGCCAGAGAGACAGAGAGGACTGTTGAACTGTTTGATTCCTACTAACTCTGGTTTTGTGTTTCACAATTGGCTGAGTTTGTTTTCTCATTTGGATACGTGACCCATGTCCTTGATATATAAATATATATACAACAACAACAGCTCAAACGGCGCTCACCTCACAAACACGACAACCATCGACACTAAATAATAGGCAAAAAGTGGCAAAACTCACGAGCTTGACTTGTAGAAACCCAGACGAGTGAGACGAGACAAAAAGTCAACCACATCGTGTGTACGGTGTTCCTCAGATGCACATACGGGTGGAACAGTTCTGCTTGTTTGAGGTTTGCTTTGTGAGGCAAAAAGGGTAGAGTCTGAGTATATCACATGCTAGTGAGGGAGGACAGGAAGTGTGTTTCCCATTGTGTTACATTGAGAGAGATGTCATTCAACATATTTATCTGCTCGTGAAAAGAGTCACTGAGCCAAGCTGTGATGTTGTTTATTTATTTGTTACGCTAATTTACAAGAGATAATAATAATATTAACTCTGGTTGTTCATTGAAACAAATGATGGAAACATTTTTATTAGGGTTTCATATCAATAATCAGACACTCACTATTAGTGAAGAGGAAGCTTCTCCAGCGTGACAGAAAGAAAAATCATCAAGTCATACTGATGAACGATTACTGGCGCTCAGGGATTCCAGTGGAAGTGAAACTCAGTCCTGCAACATAAATGCATTTCAAAACTGCCAGTTTACATGGGAAAATACAAATTCTTTAATGAGTCATCTGAATGATTCAAAGTAATCTCTTTGCTATTTGTGACCATGCGCCTTTATTACTTTATTCATAAACACGTACGATATTATAAGGGTTGATAAAGGTAACAACTTAAAATGAAAATTGATTTAAAGGATGGCTTCACAACTTTCTCAAGCGTGTCTTAAAATATTCTCACATATGATGCTATATTCAGTCACATTATGATGATCAGCTTTGATTTATTTGTATTTTTTGTGGATTCGCCCGACTTCACTCTTTGAAGAAATTGCATTCATTTATTTAAAAAAAAAAAAAAAAAAAAAAGAAAGACCAGAATATGACTAGTAAAACAAATTTCTAGAAAAAAAGGGCTAAACTGTCAGAAACACAACTGAACATATCACACATTACATTTCCAGTCATTCTAAGCAACGGCAGAATCTTCCTTCCTCTTTTTAGTTGTTAGTTACAGAAGTTTGCGGTTTTTTGTTTTTTTTCTGTTTCTCCAGAAAAACACATCAACAGTACTTTTGATACAACACATGAAAAATGATAGTCTGTTGCTTTTGATGGGTCCTGTATTTAAATTGTACAGACATCTTATATAGTCTTATGTTGTGACTAATGACTAAATATAGTATGATACAGAAAATAACTGTTTCTCAAAAGCTACAAGGAGTTATATAAAATGTTCAGTACCATTGGATTCAAAACGACTTCAATTCCAATATGTGCTTTGATGCAGTGTAAACCTGATATTTAAGTTCTGACCTAACGGGGAACCAGTGGCATAGTTTGTCTATATGGCTGGAACCCAATGACAATGATTAATGATTTTAGTAAACTAAACTAATTGTCCAGATGTGCTGTGGTGCAGCTGATTCATATCACAACACACCAAAATGATGCTTTTTATTGATTGATTGATTTTTTTCCTTGTTGCTTTTTGTATATTCCTCTCTGCCTCCACCCTTCACCTTCATCATCATCATCATCATCATCATCATCATCATCTCTCAATAAACTATTTTGCATTTAATGTATGAGTGTCTCTTCTAATTATACTTTTGCTAATTAAGCCGGTCTATATATTTTTTAAAAATTGTTATGCATTTACTGACTTTTGTATGGCAGCTTCTCCTCAATACTCTTTGTAAAGGTATTATTCATTTATATAATATAAAATAATATATTCCAAAACATTAAACACAGTATGTGATTTTGGAAAGATTAGATGATGCTACTGTAAGACAAACAGGGACATGATGATGTCAAACTTATATTAAATATAGCTGAAAAGCCGGGGCAAAGAGTGAGTGGTAAGAATTGTAACTATACAGACAGCGACTACGATATTTGAAATCAAAGAGAACATTCGAACAGTAGCAAAACTTTACAATGATTTTAAATATGATTCAAAAGCATCCTAAATGATTTAATTATTTGATTTTAGAAAATGACCTAACTTACAGCTACTGCTACTAGGAATATATTTTGTAGGTTACATTTTTGGGTTACTTTTGCTATGGTTACATAAAGGGGGAATTAACGTTATGGTTACATCTGTGCTTTCTAATTCATACAAATGGAAGGGGTCTAATCAGATTTGGTTGTTGAAGTCTTCATGGGAGTTGTCATCCTGTCGTCCAACTTTCTCTTCTTCTGCTTGTTGACTGACAGACAGATCCACAGGAAGATGAAGAAACCTTGATAATGAAACACACGTCACAGTATCTTATTTAGAGAACATAAAGAAACAAACAAAGCAGACACACACACATATAAACACCAAAGAGAACTGATAGCGGACCTTGTAAAGAGTTGAGGATGCAGAAAAGGTAGAGGATTGGGTAGTTAGTGTATCCTGAGCCCAGGAAGGCCAAACCCCATGTGGTCCCCATCAGGCAAGTAATACCCAGGACAGTGAGGCCACTCCTGCAGGAAGTAGTGAACATGACTGAAGTCTTTCCCTGAACCCCCGCTGAGGCCTTCGAGTTGCTCCTGAACACTTGTTTCATCCTACAAATGCTGGAGGCCACGGCCATCAGTATGCCAGAGTTGAAGATGAATATGAGGGTGAAATACACCAGGTTCAAAGAGTAGAAGAAGGAGTCATCTGTGATCCAGCAGCTGTGACACATCAGACAGGTGGGAATGTGAGAATGTAGTTTCATAACACAGAAAGATCAGATGACAAATAAGTGTACAGAATGAATGTATATATGAAAAGAATAAAAGATTTAGGGAATAATCGCAGATTTTGTATATGTATTGTTTAAGGCCCATTTTGCAGATGGATTACAATATTATGCTTATTAAACAGGGATTTTATGTCATATACAACACATTTTATATAGCAAAAGATATATATATATATATTTGTAATACACTGACATAAATATTATGTTGTACATGACAAATATGTCATATCAAAAGCAAATGGAACTAAACTACCATAAAACATGTAGTAGGTAAAGGAAAAATCTGTGTAAGAATAACCCAAACCACGTATGTTTGTATACAAAGTATATGAATTATACGTTGCTGTATAATTAGTTTTGCATTCTGATTTTTAAGAGGGGGCCTTTGGCTTCGTTAAGATTATGTTTGTTGTCTTTACTTACATGGCGTTTGTCTGGTTAGTGTCTGACACGGTCAGTCGCGTAATTCCATAAAACTGTTTGAAATCCTTCACTGCCAAAGAGACTCCCACAATTATACCCGGGATCCCTGACAAGCACACGAGTACACACACACACACACACACACACACACAGTTTAACGTCGTGTTAATGAACGTGTTGGGGTTAGTTTTCAAATGTCACATCAGGGTGATCCCAGTGATGCTTGAGTGTAGTCAGTAACCATGAAGAAGCAGTCTCGATTGACTCAAATGACCACAATGCAATGCAGACTGAAGACGGTTTAATTGAGTCGAGGAAACCAAAATCCTAGATATAAAAAAATATGATACAGATTTAAACGTTGGATACTAGTGGGAATGAGTTGATCAATTAATAACTATTACTATGAGAATATTTGATATCAGTCATCACTCTGATACACTTCCTCCTCAGTGGCTTTGAAGATGGAACCAGTGGTTGATTCTTGTGTTCATGCATGTGGTGGCAGAATCAAACTGACAATATTGAAGACATCAATATACATAATAATACTGCTTGTTATGTGGTTGAAAGGTTTCCGAATTGTCCATCTGCCAAAAAAAACAAAAAAAAACCAAAAACAAAACAGAGATGTTTGGGATTTTCACCGTTGACAGTCCCTTTGTTTGACAAATGAGGAATATGTATGAATATTTCCCATCAGAAGAAATGTATCATTTAATAATAATGATACATCATGCTGGCAGTTTGTCGAACCGCTCACAGTCTTGCTCTTTTCATAGACTTCTTCTTTATTCAAACAGCCTACAACCTCGATTAGTCTGTAAACGGGTTTCTACAATGATTTGAAATGCGGGAAAGTAGTGAAAAAGGTGTTCTTGCAGCACTCACCCCATCCAGCAAGAGACAGTTTGACCAGGTAGTGCTTGTAGTAGGTGTTAAACACCCTTATCAGCAGTAGATAGAGGTGAAGTGCCTCTATGGCCATCCAGGTGAAACAGCAGAGCAGGGAGTAATGCATGAGAGCCGCCACAAACACACACACCCAGTCTGGCTTCACCGTGGCCCCCCACTCGGTCAGCAGGAAGGTTGAATTGAGCAGAAACAGAGCCCCGCTTAGAGATACATGGATGGAGATGGAATAATCCAGACTGTGGTTTCTGAGGAACACAGGGAAAAAAATGTTAGCGAACGAGAATCTATCTATCTATCTGTGTGTGTGTGTGTGTGCGTGTGTGTGTGTATACTACACACGTGTACCTACCGACTGAAGACATAAATCACAAGAGACAAAGCAGTGAAGAATGCAGACAGGCCGCAGCCTATGTAACTGATGTATGACAATATTTCCCAGTGGATTTTATTTGGAATTGGTTCTCTTATCTGCAGAAAAGATGGAATAGATTACATTAATATATTGTGTTATGTTCTACCAGTACTGGATAAAGATGATAAAAAGCAGACTACACCATGTTTAATGGTTTTTTTTTAACCCACTGTGTTGTATTTGTAAAGGTGCTCTTTAAATAAAGGCTTGACTGACTGTGTAATATGTAATGTGTGTTTTCTTACCAGTAGGACAGCAAAGGCTGTAGAATGGTTACAGAGGCAAACAATGTCCGGTTTGGTAAAGTTGGAAGTCTCACATCCGTCTGTTTTCCAACAGAAATCTGAAGAGATGAACATTTTTTTTTTCTGAATAACAAATTCTACTTGAAAAGGAATACGCGGTTACAAAAACACAATATCATATAAATGGGTGGATTCATGCATAATTCTTTTCATGTAAAAATCTAGAAAATCCAAAGTATTTGATTGGGATATGGATTAAAGTATCTAAATACAGTTTATATATATTTATTTAAATGCAAACAAATCTAAAGATAACTAATGGCTGAAAATCTCCTCATTCACAAGACTGAAGACACACTAGATCAGATATAATTTCCCTGATTTGACTAAGTCACATACATTTTTTGTTGCGTTGTTTGTAACATCAAAACAAACACCTACCATTTTCATCAAAATAGCGACACTCGAACTTTGAGTCGTTCTGTGAAAAGACCAAAAATAAAGAGCTCCTTTAATGTGATCAATGGTACACACAGTTAAATAAGCACATCAAAAAAAAACAGTGACACAATACTATTATTAAATCTGGAGAAATTGATTATTTCATTCTATTCTATCATTATTATTAGACTAAATTTTGCACGTCTAAACCAGTTGTTATCATTCCGGGAGTTTGAAGGACCAAGTCACTAAAATACCAAAGAAAGTGTCACGGGTATGTGGCGTACACAATCATCAGAACAGAGTTCCATCAAACAGAACAATGTTGAACACATCACCACATGTACACTTTAACAGACTTACGCCCATATCTGTGTGATCAGACACTTTGAAAAGCATCTTAATTGATGTATTCAGATTTTGAAGGTGAGTTCCCCCCAGCATCTCTAGCCTGATCACCATTGATGAAATATCCTCCTCTTCAAACTGAAAAGGGTTCACAGTTTGAGTAAAGCCACAGAAAGAAAAACACAGAGTACTATAACAAACTGTATGTATACATGTAAATATATATATATATATATATATATACTATATACTTGGAACTGGCTAGGGGACGTGTAGCTGACCACACCAATGATCCTCTTGTGCGTCGGGATGGCGAGCAGGTCGTCTACGGGCATCCAAATCTCTGGGACAAATGAGTAATCGAGCAGCTAATGGTGGATATAAAAAGACGATGTCAAGCGAGGACACGCACACACACACACACACACACATTGTCGTATTTATCATCGTGTTATCTGTCATCACTGTTACATCTGCCTTTATCACGGTGTACCTCTGGAGCTTCTATCTGGATCCTGGACTCGTTTTCTGGAGAGCTGATCACCTTACTAATGTTGACCACATTCATAGACAAGTCCTTCAGGTTGTTGCACACATAGGCGTTATTCCCTAGTTGGGTTGTTGCTATCATGTTATGGATCATCACTGCTTCTGCTCTGCGGAAGGATGTGAAAGCAGTGATGTTGAATAGAAAACTTTTTACACAGAGTTAGAGTTACCTCATAAGTCATGAGTCATGTATATCCCTACACACGAGTCACTAGAGAACAGACTGGATGAATCATTCAGTAACAGGAGACATTGTGTTAAATAAGTACTTTGACCTAATTCTGTTTTTTTTTTTTTTTTTTTTTTTTTTTACTTTCATTTAATTTTGAGTCCACGATTCCTTGTAGATTATTGTGTTGCTACTTTTACGTATGTAAGGACTACTATTACTGGAGTACTGTAATAACATACAGTACTCCAGCAAGCAGTGTGAATGAGGTATTGTTAGCTGTACTTCTGACACTTACTTTAAAAAGGCTTTCTTGACTCCAGGGTTGCTACCGAACAACTGTTTACAAAAATGCTTCAGGGAGAAGAGTTGCATCATTTCCTTCTGGCCAGCGTTGTCACTGCCAAGAAAACGAATCAGCCGCAAGACAGTATGCTTGATGCATGGGTATACGGTGCAAGTTCCATCTGAGAGGAGAGAGGAATCAGACTTGAGAGTCAGATATATTCCTGCCCTGTTTGAGGAAACAGAGCAGGTATACTGTAGCACTGCCCATTTTTAGAATCCTGCTCGAGACAGCTTGTACTTACTTTCGGTATTATTGTGCACAAGGTTGGCTATAATAACCTTATAGCAAAACGATGATCCATTGGTCCACGTCTGGTTATTGACGGTTATTGTGCAATTTACGAAGCAGGTAGTGTCATTTACATTGCAACTCATCCAACCAAACTTTTCATCAATGATGTCAACATCCGTCGTCTCAAACTTGATGTTACTATCCGAAATGTGTAGACAACCTGAGCAGAGAAGACAAAATACATAAAATTTTACGTATCTTCAATTTCAATGGCATGAAAACCGCATTCAAGCATTTTCAGACTTTGATTACAGTATGTGGCATTTAAAACAGCAACATGAGTTATTTAAATTAAAGTGAAACATTCTTTAAAATCGCATTTTAACGTACTTTTTTAATTTATAAGAATTTCATAAATTTGTAATTTTATAAATTGATTTCAACATAGGTGGATGCCTTAATAGTACTTTGACATACTTTGGAGCACTTGAATCTCTGTGCTACATGGTTTCTAAAAGAGTGGACCAAAATCTATAGTGTTATTTTTTTGTTATTTCTGATTAAAAGCTGCAAAATCGCTCCCAAATGAAGATTGGAATAGGTTTTTCTCGCCATCATCATTCCTCCTGTTCATACTATAGAAAAGCCTTTCATAATTCACTACACTATTATCATCTGTGGTGTGACTACTTTGAACCTGAGAGATGGTGAGGAATACTGGAGATCAATAAGTTGTCCTTGATTTATTGTATGTGGATTATGTTGAACAAAATATATCACCCAGTTCAGTTCATACCTTGTTTGGACGAAGCCTCAGGCAGCAGCAGTAACAGCAGTAAGGGAACCATTGTAACGTCCTCCGTATGTGTGACTGATGGAATACATAAGAAGCAGGAATACAGCAACATTTCAGTTCAAATGCATTCAGTGTACTTCATCTGCACAATAGAGGAAAATACATTTGACAAAATAGACAACAGTGCTTAAATGAAAAAAATTTGTTTTTGTTTTTTGTTTACTTACTTCTGAAGTGAACAGGCAAACCTGAGCTGTGCTGGTTGAGTATATGAGTTGAGAATAATTCCTGTGTTCCATCAGCTGGTGGTATTTGTTTTATGCAAATATTTATTTCCAGACAGAACAAGGTAATTGATTCATGGTACTAAAAGACGTGCAACATTTTGTCAGTGTTTATGTAAATAGACATATAAGAGAGGGTGCAATCTTATGATTCTAAAAAAAATATATGAAAAAAAAAAAAAGGTCGCAAGTGACAATTCACCAATTTTAGAGGATGATCAAAAGAAAAAAAAGGCCACAGTTAATACTTTATGTACTGATTTCAGTCTTTAATAATGATATTTTATACACACATGGATGGCAGTATAATTAATGAGCAACATCTATTCTTTTTTTTTTTTTTTCTTTTTGTAAATGTGAAATATGTGAAAGTCACCAGTGTGTCATTCAGCTTTTGGTTTATAAAACATCGGCACATCTGATGACAATGTGAACTAAGCATTACATTAGTGAGATCATGGAAAACTTTTCATGATTCCATTCCCCTCAGACACACACACACACACACACACACACACATGCACGCTGTGTGCAGTAGGCTTAGCTGTTGGTGTTGCGTGTTTCATTTCTTTTCTTAGAAGATTCGATTCCACTCTTTCTGAAAGACATCAGAAACCACAGGAAGATGAATAAACCTGCGTGGGTCAAAGGAAAGACAGAGAGATGATAAGAGAGAAGAAGGGAGGAAGGGACCATGCAAATCATGTAAATGTCTCTGATAAACCGAGCTATGCTATACTGTTTAAAAGCATACAAACATTTGCTGTCAACAATCATGTGTTTTGCTTTTATGCTCTATTTGCAGTGTAAAATGGCCAGTGCTGGTTGCCATATCCTTTACTTAAGCAAAAGTATCAACACAGCAATGTTAAAATACTCCATTACAGATAAAAGCCCTGCATGAAAAATCATACTTACATATAAATACATAAGTATTAGAAGCAAAATGTACTAAATGTATTACAGTAAAATTCAACATTTTTTTCCACCACTGAAAATGGCTCAAATGTGGTTTTTCCTGACACCAGTGTACTCTTGTCATTTTGCAACAGAGGATACTGAAATAAGTACCCTCAACTATTAACTGCTTATTTTGAAAGCTAGCGCTGCTCAACTGTAAAAAGGTGTGTTAATATTACATATTCACAGTGGAAAATCCCCTCTTTGGCTTGTGTGGTTTGGCAAAGAGGAAAATGTTACTGTTTCTCTCTCTCTCTCTCTCAGCCATGTTAGATTATGCAAACACATGAGTGGTAATGCAAAAGGTGTCAGTAGTGATGGAAGTTACACAAGAATGAATGTAACGTGAATAAATATTCCTCACCGGTACTCTCCTCATTTTTGTACACATTGTATTTTACAGATTTGCCTCATATAACCCTTTCTGTCATGTTCACAGTAACATCATCACAGAATAGAGCTGAACACGAAGAAGCAGGTTGCTCAGACCTTGCAGTGAGTTCAGGATGGAGAAGAGGTAGATGCCAGGAATGGTCAGGTAGCCGAATGAGAAGAAGGCCAAGCCCCAGGTGATGCCAAGCAGAGTGGAGATTCCCATCAGGGTGCAGACGTCTCGCTTGATTCTTGAGTTACTCTTCTCAAACTTGCAAAATACAGTGCAGTACATCACATTTTTATTAGCATGTTTTATGGTGTTTTCTATGAGATACAGCAGTTCACTTATATAGGCCGTGTGTGCAGCCATGACTTAAATGAGTATATATGAAACACATTTAAAAGACAGGAATAAAAGGGTTCTCTTAACAGCAAACAGAGATTGGACAATCTGTGACAGTGTTTGTGCATAAATAACAGAGTGCTGATTGGCCCGTACCTCTTTGCAATGGCGGAGAGTGACAACACGTCTGACTATCACCCCTAACATTATCAGGTTAAGCACAAACACCAAGCCGAACACCCCGTATGTAGTTACGATCTTCACTGTGTGATTACGTATGTAGCATCTAAAAACAGAGGGAGCAAATGTCAAATGTAAACTCGGAATTACTGCACACACAAAACTATAAACTATCAACTATAAACTTAGTCAATGATTAGCCAAGATCGCATGCGCTTGCAAATTTTGTTCCTGCTTCTCTCTTACATTGAGGTGTTGTGGTTAGATAGGTCGTAAGTAAAACGGCCATAAGCGTCTCTGTCTATGATGACCACCAGGGACACGATGACTGCAGGAATACCTGCAACACAAGGATGAAGAGAAGAGTCAAGGTGTTGATTTATTTTATGCCTAATATTTTGTATACCCCATTAAAGAGACCAAATATTTGAGCAAAAAAACCTTCCATACATAATAGCTTTATTCAAATGATGTTTTGACTTTACTCACCCCACCCCACCAAGCTGAGTTTGAGTATATATTTCCGTATGTAGATGTTGAAGACTTTGACTAAGAGAAGGTAGAGGTGGACGCCCTCCACAGCCATCCAGCTGAAGGTGGCTAGCAGGGAATAGTGAAGCAAAAGAGCCATGTAAAGGCAAAGCCCACTGGAGGACAGCGTTGCCACCGATTCACTGGGGAGGAAGTGCACGTTGAGCAGGATCAGAGCAAGGACGAGGTTGATGTGGACTTTGATAGAGACATCTGTATGGACCTTTCTGTTAGACAGTGGACAAGAGTCAAACATAGGAAGGCATTAAGGACAAAGTTGAGATGTGTGTTATCCACCAGGGAATAGAATAAACAACCTTTTTGTGATGAAAAGCAGAACGGTGATGGTGAGGGCAAAGAGAGAAATGCTGCAGCCAATCAGACTGATGTGTGTCAGGATCTTCTGCTGCGTAGTTGAGAGGGACGCTGAAACCTGTGAAGGACACAAGATTTTTCTATTATCACATTTAGTGACGTGTCCCATTTGTATTATACTTGTATTGTACTCCACTACATGTCAGGAAATACAGTACTTCTTATGTTATGGATTGATAATAATAATCCCATATTAGATTATAGAGTATTTTGCTGAAATTATATTTGTACTTTTATGTTTCTTTTTTTGCATTTGGCTATTGGTTCAGTATGGCTTGTATTTATTTATTTTATTTTTTTGTGCCATCTAGTGGTAGCATCAAGAACACTTTGACAGATAGCAATGCAATGGTCTACACAGCAATGTATGCCATTTGGCTGAAATATCAAAACTCATTACTGGAATTTTGAAGGACTCTTTTGGCAAGTCATGGTGGTCATAAACTGTATACAGTATGTATATACCGTACTATATGTACTGATTGTGTTGAAGTCATGGTTAAAGTTGCAGTTAAAGAACACAGGGTGGGGGAGATCAGGTTGAAGGGTTATAGGATATATATTATATTTGTTATATCTACATGTATATTTTAGGCAACATTGTGGTTTCAGGTTAGAAATGTAGCCACAAGGGGGCACAAACAATCATTTTATAGTGCCAATCCCAAGCCCAGATAAATACTGAGGGTTGTATCAGGAAGGGCATCCAACGTAAACTTTTGCCATATTAAACATGCAAATCAAACCCATGACTTCCATACTGGATCAGTCAAGGCCTGGGTGCTGTTCACCTACAGGGCGCCGGTGGAAATTGGACAACTGTTGATCGAAGAAGGAGAGGAGGAAGATGTGTTTGTAGGAAGAGAGAGAGGATATAAGCCAAGAGTCTAGAACTGAGAGTAGAGACTTTAAATGTTGGAACTGTGACAGGAAAAGGTAGAGATTTGGTTGACATGATGCAGAGGAGGAAGGTAGACATACTGGGTGTCCAGGAGAACAGGTGGAAAGGTAGCAAGGCTAGAAGCTTAGGAGCAGAAAGAGAAATGGAGTAGGTGTTCTCTTAAAAAGGAGGAGTTTGTTGGGAGTGTCTTCGAGGTAAAAAGAATGTCACATAGAGTGATGAGCCTGTAGCTAGAAATCGAAGGTGTGATGCGTATGTGTGTATTTATTAGATAAATGTAATGTTAACAGCAAAACTGCCCAATATTCCCTGGTTCCAACTTCTCCGATGCGAGGATTTGGGGCCTTTCTGTGTTTTGTTTTAATGTAAACTGAATATATTTGGGTTTTAAGTTGTTGACATAATGTCATGGGTATTTTTTAACTATTCCCAGACATTTGAAAGCGTCGTCTCTTTACTTATGATGCAAAAGGCCATTCCTACCATGAGCACGGCAAAGTATGTGAGATGGTCACAGGAGCAGGTGACGTGACTGTCGCTGTGTTTCCACACTGTTGAGCAGCCATCAGTGCTGTATTCTGATGAGTCAGACAAAAAGACAGACAGAAACACACATCGATCCATTCTATGCATGCTGCTATCACGTTTAAAAATCGTTCATTTTGCAGAGACCACAATGAATGCAACATCATATTCATAACTAAAAATAACTGGTGTATGTTGTTGTTATTCATGATTGATATGTGACTCACCCTTTGATGAAAAATTAAAGAACACACATCTGGGTTCTTTGGTCTCCTGTGAGGCAGTAATATACCAAGATTACATTAGGTTTATAGACATTTTCAGAAGACACAAATGTATGTAAATGTATGTATTAGTTGATGACAACACAAAGTGACAGAAGGTAAGATTATAGCAAATGATCAGTGGAGTGAAGTTTTAGTTACATTTAGTCCCGTAGTAAAATTCATGGTGATGTTGACACGCTCATGCAGTCCCGTAATATTCCTCGCCCGCACTCTCAGGCTAATTAGTCTTCTCTCATACACTGTCTCTGAGGCTCCCAATATATTCTACAGTACAACACACATTCAATCCATTAGTTTGACAGTTTATCCAAGACAATTATTGGGTCAAATGTTATTGCTTGAAGAACATTGACTCTGTTTAAAGGGAAAAGCCACCCAGTGATTCTCTTAAACTGACAGGCGTCAACTTCTCTAAACGTGAAACAGTACCAAGCAAAAGAGCTTGTGTGTTCCTCTTACTAAAAACCATTGTGGCATATCACTGAAATTGAGGATATTGTCTTTGATAACACTTCCTCTTTTGTGAAAGATCTCTGCCTGTGTAAAAGTTGAACAATTGCACAAAACCCCCCAAAAAAAGCCTTTTCATTATAAGCCACTGAAAAAAAAAAAGCCAAATAAGCTTTACACTGAAACCATGTTTTAGTTGTAAATGTGAATCTAGTACTGAAAATTAAATTAAATGATATACAACACAGTTAATTGTTATATTTACTCTCCCTCATTAAACTTGACACAGTCTGCCCTCCAGTGGTTAAACGTAAAAGATGCAAAACCAAGGGTGATCCTTTAAGTTAAAAAAATACAATACAAAATGACTATATATGTACATATATCTTTTTCTACTCTAGTTTACATAAAGAGTGTAGTTTCTGACCGCATGTGTTCCTGGCCAGGTAAGCATGCAGAACACAATTGTGTTGTTTGATCCAACGTCCAACTCACTTGGCAGCTGAACACTCACTCTGCCCCCGGCGACAGCCCTCCCTGACATTACCTATGTGTCAGAGACACAGAGAAAATAGGAAGAGAACAATTGTATGTAATTACTCGTCAACTCTCACAGCTACATTTGTATCGTATGTCAACACCAGGGAAGGAATTTGTGCTCAAAGATTCAGGTTGCAGAAGTATCTTTTTTGCATTTCACAACAAATTCTACATAGGCATGTAGGCTGGATAAACATATCAATGTATGTAGTTAACATTTGTTATATAGTATACAAAAATGTCAGATTAGATCCCTTTTAAAAAGGTTTTAAAAAAACATACAGAAATGATGTTGATTAATTAATGATGTTATATGTATACTGGACCATTGGCTTCCAATCTAGTTGTCACAAAATCCTGCTTTACTGTCAAACTCTGCACATACATCATTCTGCACAATGAAGCTCAAACATTCAAGTAAAGTAACAATGAGCAAAGCTAATGATGCTAACGGTATCCTTACCTCAGTGTCACTGGCATAAATGTGAAGACCTTTGAAGCGGCCTTTGGGTTTATACAGGGCAGCCACTGAATGGCTCGTAGATATGAATGTAGTCTCATTCAACTCTGTTTCCTCTAAAAATCGTTCGAGCTTCTTTATGGCTCTTGTGGGAAAAGACAAGACACTATTAACATACATCTGCGTGCTGTCTCTCTATTACCTGATCATAAATCCTGTATCACTGATTAGATCACACATATAAAAAGGTGTTTTGTTGTATATAGCATCTTTAAAATGTTTACTTGATAGTGCTGTTGAGCTCCATGCCTTTCAAAATCCAAGTGACATCTTCCATACAAGATCTGGCATCTGAAAACCCTATATAATACATGAAAGATTTATTGTTTTTATATATAGACTCAAATAGAATAATTATTAAATAAATAAATAAATACACATGAACAACTCTCACGTCTTGAATTACTTTCACAGCTTTTTCCTTTTGGAAGATGTTCACCAGACCCTTTCTTTGAATCAGACTTATTAGACCCTTCCTTTGAATCAGACTTATCAGACCCTTTCTTTGAATCAGACTTATCAGACCCTTCCTTTGAATTAGACTGATCAGACCCTTTCTTTGAATCAGACTTATCAGACCCTTCCTTTGAATCAGACTTATCAGACCCTTTCTTTGAATCAGACTTATCAGACCCTTCCTTTGAATTAGACTGATCAGACCCTTTCTTTGAATCAGACTTATCAGACCCTTCCTTTGAATTAGACTGATCAGACCCTTTCTTTGAATCAGACTTATTAGACCCTTCCTTTGAATCAGACTGATCAGACCCTTCCTTTGAATCAGACTGATCAGACACTTTCTTTGAATCAGACTTATTAGACCCTTCCTTTAAGTCAGACTGATCAGACCCTTTCTTTGAATCAGACTGATCAGACCCTCCCTTTGGATCAGACTGATCAGATCCTTCCTTTGGATCAGACTGATCAGACCCTTTCTTTGAATCAGACTGATCAGACCGATCAGATCCTTCCTTTGGATCAGACTGATCAGACCCTTCCTTTGAATCAGACAGAGGCACCAAAGACAGGATCAGCCAGCACAGGAACCACCACTTCATCCTATTAAATGCCACCAGACATATAAAGAGTTAATTTAGAGCAAACAATCTGTCCACTTTTTATCAACAGATATGTGAAATAAATGGCAGAGAAATAGACATTTGTTTGACTTGTAAGCTGATCAAATATTCTAGCAGTAAGCGAGTCAATGTGAGTTTTTTTTTCTTTCCTTTATCATAAAGCACTGACATTTGGTCGTTTCTCTTCCATTTATATCATAAGAAACAATCCTAGTGTTTCTGTTATAGTCTACATACATACATACATACCCCTGAAGCACAGTCCTGAATTCTTTGTATTCAGAGGTTTTATCTGCAATTCATTTCAGTGGAAGTATAGGAACAAAAAGAGGCACTAAAAAGAAGCATGCAGTATTGAAAGATACCTACTTGATCTGACTCCTCCCCTAAATACTAAGCATTACCTGGTAAATATATTGTAAATTATTGTATATTATTGTTTAATTACCACTGGTAATAAGTAGATAACTACAGAGAAACTGCATCTGAAATACTAATAGTATAAGATATAATTCTGTACTGTTCTTCTGTTCCCATCGGAAAGGATGTAACCGAGTATTTCAAAAGATTTACCATGACCAACATACATCTTGCCTAACTACAATTGCAACTGTTTTTAAGAATCGGTTGCTTACTTTCCTGACAGCCTTAAACCCATCACATCTACACAATATTTAGTTGAGTTGATGGGTAATATTGGTTTTCTTAGTATTTTATTATCAGTGGTAATTACATAATAATATACTACAATTTACCAGATAAATACTTAGTAATTAAGGGAGTGTAAAAGGAAGGGTTACCCATTTTTGTACAGAGGTTTTTAAGGTTTGTAAATTATTTAAGCCTTACGCACTCACAGAAACATTTATGAATCTCAGGACAACAGCAAGTATGTTTACACATGTTACTTCTCTATACTTAATAAAAAAAAAAAAAAAAAAACAACAAAAAAAAAAACAACAACTAATAGTATTTCACAGGTCTGGTATCAGCATCAATATACATAGTTAATTTAAGTACCTCTGACCAAAATATAATTAAAACAAAGCCTACCTCTGTATGTTCCTGAGTCTGTGTAGGAATTTTGTTTGAACAGAGAGCAACTGATGTGACACTCGCATAAACAAATTAAAAAAAGTGGAAGTAGGAAGAGGCAGGAAGCTAAATATATCTACTGCAGCTCCTGTGTGGTCACACAGTAGACATGAAAATTAAATCTCTAAAAAAAAAATTGATTGGACACTGCATAGGCATTCTTTTTACATTCAGCCATAGTTCATTGTTTAGAACTCAGGTTATCTTACATTTTATAGCAGTTCAGTTGTATGTCACTACACTACCTACAGAGGGCAGTAGCCATTGTGTGTGCGTGTGCCATGTTACACATTATGCAAAACAAAGACAAGACTTGATCAGAATGGAATATAATCTTTTTTTTTCTTTTGTTTTAAATGGGATCATCTTTTTATACATTATTATGTATATATATTTTCTAAACATAACGTAGGACTTCAAATCTCTTATGACTGAGATGGTGGGTGTGGATTTATGAATGTGAATATTATGTGAAATAATGGATGTTAGCTGCACACTACAAATGACTCACACACAACAACAACAAAAAAACAAAACAAAACAACTCTCTGTTTGTAACTATTACTGCTGCTTTTTCAGCAGATTATGTATCTAATGATATAGAGTCTCCATCACACACAGACAGAGGAAATGAGAGGTGGTTGCTGTGATGACAGGTGCCTCCCTGACCTGACCACAAACCGTATCTCTGTGGACAACAAACTGATTTGTTTATGTGCTTATAAACATTGCAAAGACATACAATAGATGCCACTGGGAAGAGTGTAAGTGTGTATTAGTATTAGTGTATGTTTGCACATGTGCATGTGCGTGTGTGTGTGTGTGTGTGTCTGGCCGAATGACACAGTCACAATCTCATTGGGTTAATGAATAGTGAGTTTACAGTCACCTTATCTTGCATAATGGTGGTTTTAAACAGCATATCTTCAGTGATTTCCTATTGCTATGTTCAGATTGTGTGTGTGTGTAAACAGAAAAAAAAAAAAAAATATATATATATATAAAGCCATACAATACTAATTCATGTATTTGAAGTTTGCAGATACAGTGTTCTTTTACAGTCCAATTCAAATATCAAGGAGGTGTCTTTTAGCATTTAAAATGATTTTTTTGATGATACTTTGCCGTGTTTATGTTGATTGGATTGTATTTGCCTGTACACATAGATCTGTTGTGGGCGTTATGTGTGCTGTTAATATGTGAGGGACACAGGAGAAGTATTTGTGGAAGGAAAAGTCACAGGTTTTGGTAGAAGAAGGAAGAAAAAAAAAGAAGCTGAGCCGTGTTTTGATTACAGTCAGTAAACACACCTTTTATTTTGAAAGGCTGACCGGAACACGTTTTACGTTTTGACAGTAGACCACGTTTGGTACAGAAACACCCGCACTGTCCGTCCTGCTCCGGTAGGGTGAGTGCACAGAGCCGCAGACTCAGGACAGTACTAATCGCGAGTAGATAACGTTAAGTGTCGGCTTCTGAAAATAATTCCTCTGGGAAAAGGGAAAAAAACCGGATTTAAAGGGCTAAAAAAATATAATTTTGACAAGAGAGGTCGCGATCTTTCAGCCGCGACACTGCTTGAAGCGACTGCTGGAGGAGTCGGTCAAGTGCGGTGAACTTTATGCTCATGATTTGTTTGTTGTTTTGTACTTTGTAACTTTCTCGGGGTAAATTGAAATGCACTTTATTGAGCATTATTATCCAGAGTGTCAATTACTCAGCCAGTGGATGTAAACATGTTAGCAAAGTGCAATACAACCAGGGACAGACTTTGATTTAGATATGAAATGAGATATGCGCTCTGGTGGGTAGGTTAACTCCCGCTACAGATAACCGAGCACGTTGGGCGACGTACAGGAAGCTGAAACGGTCTGTCAACGGTGCAGAAAAAAGAAGTTGAAGGAGAAAAGAAAGCTGTTTGGACTCACAGGCTCGCATATGAGTGAGGACAACTCACCGACATTTATGGAGGCTCCGTTTATTAAGGGGCTCTGGCTGTAAATCAGAAAATGGAGCTCTCTCCTCCAGGATGCAAGTGTACTACTGCTGAGGATAGTAGGAGCATTTAGCTAGTTTTACGACAGGTTTTCATTTTGGTCTTTTACCCCCATAAAGTAACAATATTACGAGAGAAAACTCACAAAAAGACATACAACATCGTATTAGACCGCCGTCCATGATGGCCTCCTCCTCGCGGGACAGCTGCCTCTGGTTGCTCTGGAGACTGATGGGTGTCCTCGCGCTGTGCGCGTTTGGTGCGCGCGGGACGGAGGGTGACAGCACTTTCAACGCAGAGGTAAGAAAAAGGAAAAAAACAGACGACTGCTCCATTATTTCTACCAGAAACCAACTAGCAGAGGGTAGAGGTGACTTTTCAGTATTGAATTAAGGCTGTCCAGTGTACAACATGTTACTCCACTTTACTCATATCAATTACTGTTATTTGGTTTGCTATATTTGGTTAGCAACATACATAACTCCTTAAACATATCTACTACAAGATATCCAGTCTGGTCTTGACTAGTTATTCTTTGTAATGCTTAAAATGTTTTTCTCTAACCTCTTAATAGCCAACAACACCCATACATGTTTAATCTGTGTTTATTTAAATGTGGAGACACCAAAGTGTGCCAAGTTACAACTTGAACCAGCTCCCCTTTGCATCCTTATTACACCGGGCGAGCTGTTATCCGCCACATTTTGCTTGTTTTGTGGGACAATATAAGAGATAAGAGCCACTTTTATGCCAATAAGGAGAGAGACAGACAAAGACCACCCGGTCATTAGAGGTTAGCTTACATTACTAAAGTCAGAGGGTAGGGGGCCTGGTTACTAGTCATGTTACAACACATTCTGATGGGGTATTAACATAGTTGTAGTGTGTGTGTGTGTGTGTGTGTGTGTGTGCGCGCGTGCCAATGTGACTTACTGAGACAAGAGACAGAGAGTTTACACATGTGTGGGCTGATGAGATGAGCAATTCCTAAACACTTGTTGCTAAATGTGTGTTCCTTTGTGTGTGTCAGCTAAAAGAGGTATCCCATGTTGTCTATTTAACATAACACACGCACACACACACACACACACACACATATATATATATATATATATATATAAATATATATTGCTTCCATACAAGGATCTCTCTGAAAATATATTACAGAGTGCTTCTGGGCATCTTGGGCACAGTGCACTTTATTGATGGTTACTATTCAAACAAAAGTAAATATGGGCTGCACAACTGAAACTGGAGCAGAAAGACTTGACAGCTTTCCAAACAGGATATTCTGGTGATGTTGAAAATCTAAAGATGTTGTTGGAAAGAAATGAACGTCCATGAATTTGAAGAAACATTACCTACCCCCCCACCCCTGCTGTTATTTTACTGGAGAGCTTTATACCTAATGACGTCAACATATTACAAAGCATTTTCACAGCTCTCTTGAAAACCTGTAATTTTAAAGTACAGGAGTGTTTCATTATAACAAGTAGGCACTCAAAACACCGTTCTTTGCATTAAAAGTTAAACTATTGAAACAGTGTGATAGCGGTAGGACTGCCTTTAATTTTAAAGAGGTGAATTATATGCATATGAAGCCGTGTTCCTGTAGGTTTTCTGATGGTCACTCGAGATTCTTGTTTCATGCCGATGTTGTTGCGTAGGAAATTGTAACGAGCACCTGTCTGCCTCGAGCTCTCCATTTGACCAGTACATATGATTTTAATGTGAGCTGACATGAGGAAGTGTTTGGTCTTGGCAAATACGGTGCAGACTGGAAGCTCATATCTGTGGTCTGTTTGTTTTAACCCACAACAGCCTGAATAGGGGTTGAAGAAATGTTCATGTGTGAACACAAAATAGACAGTAAGGTAAGGTTCATAAAGGCTTTGTTTAAGAAGGAGGACAGGCAATGGAGGACAAAGTCTCTTGATCAACAAAATTAACATATCAAAAGGATCATGCGGCCGTTAAACACATCCATAAAGTGTTGGAACTACATTACATACACCTACTTTAGAGTTTATTTACAGACCATAAAAACCTCGTCTTGGCTGAAACTCTGTAGAGTTGAATGTGAACTAGTTCAATCTCTGTGTTAAGAAGTTGGTCTGAGACCTCAAACTCCTACTCTGTCTGGACAAACATGATGAAGTGGGAGGTTAGAAGAATGAGGGGAAAAGAGAGGGATTATCAACAAACTGTGTGTGTGACAAGAATCTGAGACTGATTGAAAAAAAAAAAAAGAAGGGGAAAATGTCACAGCAACCGCCACGAGAAAAATGTGACAGAGTTATACGTGAAACGGGGAAAGAAGATGGAGAGAGAAAGTTGACGTTAGTCTCAGCTGTGCAGCATGTGATGGCTGAATGTGACAGCTGTTCTCTAGCTGGGACACACACACACACACAGAAACACACACACACACCATGCACATGCATGCTGAGCCTGGGACTCAGAGGCATCTTAGGAAATACAATGGACCCTCTTGTCTGCTGAGGGGGAGCTGTAAGGGCTTGGGAGAGAAAACCTGTGAATATGAGCGAAAGAGGATGAGAGAGAAAGAGTGGAGGCCAAGCAGAAAGTGTGCAACAGCTGGACCGCAGTAAAAGTAGTGAGGGGATGGATAATAAGTGGATTATTGCATATAAGTCTACATATGTAGACAGCTTCCTCAGTCCGTATCCTCTTTGTATCCATTTAATCTACAACGTGCCGTCGCTTCACATTCCAGCCCCCCCTCCCACCCACCCCGCCCGCTGTCCTGTGATTGGCTGTCAGCATGTCCACAAAGACTTACGTTGCTACAGTGATGCAGCTACCTCTGAGTGGCGATCAGGGTGAATGATTGTCCTTTTGTTTATTTATGTTTTGGGGGGTATTTCCCGCACTTTGCACAATGGTATGTGTGAGAAAAACAAATCCTCTTCAAATTGAACAAATTAAATTCTTCTCTTCTTCCTCTCTGTCAGTCTCTCTTACTCTCTCTCTCTCCTCCATTTACTTATACATCCTCTTGATAGGACTTTGGAGGGGTAAGAGATGGCAGCAGACCAAGCCTCGAAATAAAAGCTCTGTTAGTATCTTGGCTGACATTGTGGTGGACACACACACACACACATACACACACATAGACCGACACACACACACTCCTGGCAGGTTTTACAACTCCTTGTATATTGCTAGGTCTGGTTTTGGCAGGTAAGCTCAAGGACTCTCTGAAAGACTGTTTAATAGACGAGGTCGAGCGTACACACACACACACACACATACACACACACAAACCGGCCTTCCCCCATTCCTCCTGTTTTCTAAGACTTATTTTGTATTCAGCCCAGCTGATGAGGGAAGGTGAGCAGCCAGACTGAAGCACTTTACCGTTTTAGACGATGGGGGTAAGGGGTGGCTCCATAGATCCTCCAAACAGCACTGCAGCCTGCTGTAAATACTCAGCGGAGTGTGTAGAGACAGTTTCAGACACACACACACACACACACACACAGACAAAGATACAAACATCAACAGACAGGAATGCTTTTCCTTTTTCATAAAGTCCCATCACTGCAGTAATGATGTGCCATGTGGGGATGCTGATAGCCAATCACAGAGGAGCTGGGAGGAAGTGGCTTGAATGTGAGGAGATGGCTTGTTGGAGATTACGCACGACAATAGCTTGTTTTTATTTTTATTTTCTATTTGATTTATTGGAATTCAAACAGGAATTGTAATTCTAGATCGCCACAGTGTGTGTTGTGGTTGGGTGACCATTAGCGGAGCTTCTTTGTTTGTTAGTTTGTTTCTTTTTTCCTGCAGGCTGTATGAAATATGAGCAACATTAGCTGACACGAGACAAAAAATCAATACTGCCCATCACTAATCAGTTCATGAAAGATTTGTTGTCTCTTGTGAACATGTTTTTTTGTCATTTAGGAAATGGATTTCCTTCAACCCATCAAGTGGAAACTAATCTAGCGTGATTAGCATTTAAACTTAAGACAGAACAGTTGAATGCAGACGCGGCTATTCTAATGAAATCAAGTTCTCAGCAATTTAGTAGTTATTGAGTAAGAGTGAAACCGATATGAGCTGCAGTCACTTGAAAGAGATGAAAAGGAGTGCTTTGTGAACACTGCCACCTGTTTCTCAACTGTGTTTGAGTGTGTGTGTGTGTGTGTGTGTGTGTGTGTATTTGATTGTGTGGCAGAGGTGGGTCAGGGTCATGTCCAGTTCAGCCCCCCTCACAACGCCTCTTCCTGCTCCCACACACACACACACACACACAGCTGCTACAGCCAAGTGCATCCACTGCCAGAAAGAGAAAAAGATAAGAAAGTGAAAGGAAATAATGAAAAAAAACAAAAAACGTTTTTTTTTTACAGCTCTATACAAAACAAACTAAAATATGTAAATATAATAATATCAATAGTAATCTGATCACAAATGTACAACTTCCATCAGTTAAAACCTCTTCGAGTTAATGAGAAACTGCTGGAACAACAGACTTATAAACCTCACCACTGACTGGTTGGATTTGAATGAACACCATCGTATGAATATGAATATGTTATGAAAGCAGCCAGGTCAAGCTTTTAGCTAAAGGGCAAGCAAATATCTACATCTTTCACTGGAACAACCAGCTCGGTCATTTTACTATCTTTTAGTCTAGTCTTCTTCTCTCTTCATCATCATCAACAGTTTACCAACACACATGATTTCCTGCAGCATTTTACTGCCGTCACATTTTGAGAATATAAACCTCTTAACCTTCAAGTAAAAAAAAAAGAGCAGAGCCACAAATCCACACAACAAAGGCCATACATTTAATGGGTGACAGTAGTTATCTACTAGATGATGAGGTGCCATCAGGATCTGTCAGACTCATCTTAGCGATCAACAGTGATTGATCGATCAGCTTCACCGCAATTAATCACAGCGGCTCTGTAAGGATTGGCCTAATGTTGGAAGAAGGACACACGCAGGCAGAATATAGTTTTCTTTTTTTTTGTCAGTCAGGAGCTTATAGAGCTAATCAAATTTAAGGAAATTTGAAGTTCAATATCATCGGCTTTTACTTACTTTTTATATTACATGCAGTCGTATTGTAGTTCCGTAGCCAGTGCAGGACTAGTACGCCCGGGAAACTCTTTGCAATCTATTTTCATTGGACTGTGGGGACATTGTATGGGGGCGGGTTACCAGCTAGAGTTTACCAGTTTGCTGGACACTACATACAAATATGTGACCACAGTGCTTATAATATACAGTATTTCATATTTATAAGATGTATGTGTGTCGGGGGGTAGGAGAGACAGACAAAGAGTTGAGTTTGTTTTTACGGCTTTAATAAGAGTGGTTAAGTAAGTACAGAGCTTTATCAGTAACATTCTGCATTGTGAAAGATGGGCGTAAACTCGAGAGCTGCACGCACTCACGCACACCCTTTAGGGAGTGTGTCCATGTGTAGGCATATCCAGTATCTCAGACAACCCACTATGCAAGTGTGTGTGTGTGTGTGTGTGTGTGTGCATGTGATATTAGGTTTCTACATAACAGGTGGGATAGACTTTGCGTCATCTGTGATTGGGTCGAGTATCACGTTTTCTCCCTCAAGTCTGTCATTAACCTCCACCCTCCCTATTACTCACAGATACAGTCAGATAGGCCTCTGACAGTGTGCTGTGCCGTCTCCTTCTTACTGTATATACAAATCACACATCACATGCAATCCAAAGCAGCGGTAGTATACACTTCTACATTCCTCTAATAGGAATTGCATGTCTGTATTTAATATGGTTCATTTAAAAAAAAAAAAAGAGAGAGAATTTTGGTTTTCCATGTTTATCTATTAGCACTTTCAATGAGCCCCGCAACACTGATAAAAAATAGGTGGCTGCCTGGACCTGCAACATGTGTTTCTGTAAAACAAAATAATCATTGCCACGAGTTCCCTGAGAAAAGAAAACGCACAAAAACAAATGATTAATCTTATCTTTTATTTTCTTAAAAGCAAGTTTTGCTTCTTTAGAACATTCCTCTCATTCAAGATCAAATAACAGACATACACCACAAATTACCCTAAATTCCTGATTAAGTCAAAATGCTCTTATTTCTGGCTGGAGACATTGATTAAAGGTTTTTATTGTAAATTTCCATTGTTTACTTCAGTTAACATAGCGAGCTTTGTTTTCTTACTGTAAACTTACTATACATCTTCATTGCACATTGTACAGACACATGCTACTTCTTCGTCATTCGTCTTCCTTTATGTTTTTCCTCCTGTGTGTCTCCAGTCATGGCTGAGGATGTACGGTTACCTGCCCCAGGCCAGCAGACAGATGTCAACCATGCGATCGGCTCAGATCCTGTCCAATGCCGTCAGCGACATGCAGCGCTTCTATGGCCTGGCGGTCACTGGACAGATGGACTCGCAAACAATCAGGTCAGCAGGATTTAAAGTTGACATTTCTGTACGTTAAGAGTCACATCCAGAGAAAGGATAAGGATCAGTTTAACCGCCACTGAGCGAGGCGCCTTATTGATCCGGTGAAGCTGCTCAGCATCCTGGCTGCACTAGGCAGCTCACAGGTACGCTTTAAATAGTACACAAACATCAAGAAGAGAAAGTAGAGGTTTTCTCTTGGGTATTCCTTCCTTGCAACACAAACTCATACCACTTCCTGCTCCCGACTTCTTACAACTCCTGCAGCGCCATGAGGAGACCCCGCTGCGGTGTGCCTGACAAGTTCGGAGGCCAGATCAAAACCAACGTGAGGCGGAAACGCTACGCCCTAACCGGACATAAATGGAACAAAGGCCACCTCACGTACAGGTGAAGAAAATCCAGCCTGCCATAAATGGACTGTGTGTGTGTTTTGTTGTTGGTAACTACTGTAAAACATGATGTAATCTCTTCTGCTTCTGTGTTTTGCATTGAATCAAGAATGCATTTAGGGTCATAGAGTACAAAACTTGATACACATGCTTGGTAAATGCAATTTTTGGAGCTAAGATATAACTGCCGTTATCCTCCAAAGACCATGCATTGCTGACACATTTTATACCTATTGTTCTTTTCGTTCCCATAGTATCCAGAACTACACGCCTAAGGTTGGGGAGTATGAGTCATTTGAGGCCATCCGGGGGGCCTTTAAAGTCTGGCAAAGTGTCACCCCATTGACCTTTGACGAAATCCCCTACCAGGAGATCAAATATGGACGCCGCAAGGAGCCTGACATCATGATCTTCTTTGCGTCGGGTTTTCATGGAGACAGTTCTCCTTTTGATGGGGAGGGGGGGTTTTTAGCCCATGCCTACTTCCCTGGACCTGGAATGGGTGGGGACACACACTTTGACTCAGATGAACCGTGGACTTTAGGAAACCAGAATATGCAAGGTAAGAAGGAGATGGTTGCTGTTGGTATGTTCATTGTGTGGAGACAGTGGTAATTGTCATAAGAGGCAACTTAATAATAATAATAATAAAAACAAAAACACATAAAAGTCAACAGAGAAGAAAGTTATGCTCCAAGTATACTAATCTACACCTTCCTAGGAGAGCTTTTTAATTATTTTAATTATAGAGATTTTTAAATAAGCGCAGCGTCTTCTGTGGCTTCAGGTGGGTGGATGTTTTCCAGCACGAGTTGAGTTGGTGTGTCCGTGTTTGCGTGTGTGCAGCCACACACAGACGGCTCGGATGTTGCGTGGGAGCCAGTTTGCTCAACTTCCAGGTGGAAATGAAGCTTCGAGTCGTTACAAAGTCCTTGACTGTTACTGTGCGTGTTCGTCTGATGAGCAGTTGGCAGCACGCAAAGTTATGTCATGTTGTTGAGGTTTTGATGGATCTATATAATAGATTGCAAACAGCTGTCCCCGTTGCTTTCCTCCTCACCTAACCAGAGTTGGCATGGCTCAGTGGGATACATCATCTCTCATTCGTCAGGCTCTGCTACTCCACTTACATCTGTAAAAAGTACAAAGTTGACACTTTAAGACATCATACAGTTTCTACCTTAATGTACACAGCTAGAACACACTAACCCATGACCTCTGCGATCCATGCACTCGCACCATGATGTGTACATGCTGCACTAGACACACATACAGAGAGAGATACTTCTGTGCTTTTGAGTCCATTTAAATTAAACCCTGAATCTAATTGCAGCTCTTAACCCCAAAGTCTGTCACTAAACTAGTTCCTCTTCTCGCTGTGCATCCATTAACCCCGTTGACCAGAGAGCTTTTTCACGACAATGGGCTTTCCTCCCCTGTTATCTACATACACACACAGCAGACACAGACAGTATCTGTGTGATCAGCTGTGTGTGGGATGTGTTGCCGGACAGATCACAGGGACGGTGGAATACCACAGTAAGTGGGAGTGTGTTCCACTCGTGGACTGATCTGTAGACTGATCCCTTTGTTGCACCACGCTGCTTAAAAGCAAAGTGCAACCAAATTACAATCTTGCCTGGCTTTAGTTAGACGCGTGTCTCATTAGTCTTAACTTTTCACAGATGTAGCCTTCGTTTAAGTCCTTTTTTGCTGCTCTTAATTGCACAGTTGCTGAAGTTGTTGCGCTTTCGGGACAATTTGAAGTGTGTCCTCTTTTAAAGGCAACCAAACCTATGAAGACGGACTCAGCAGCTGGTGGAATTAAAGCACAGAATATACTAAAGAATACCTTTTTTAATAATGTAAATTGAATGCAGAACAAATATATATAGATATAGATATATAATATTTTAAAAAATAATCGTTTCAGCAGCAATTACATGAAACATGTTTTTTTATTCATCTGTCTGTTATTTTTCCAACTAAAAGATTAATCATTTTTTGCCTATAAAATACCAGAAACGGTTCAGAAACCCAAACATATTAAATCTACAGTAATATAAAAACAGAGAAAAGCTTTTAGATGCTAAAAAAAACAAAACAAAATGAGCACTTTTGCTTCTTTTCAATACATTTTCTGTCATCAAATTATTAGGAATAAAATAAGTAAAGGAGGTTAGATTGTACCTTAATCTTACATGAAGCAAAAGAATTGCATAAAGTAAGAAGTACGGCCGTCCTTCAACTTGGAAGAGCCATGTTCAAACCCCAGTGAGCTCCACTTCTGTCCCGCTTAAATATCCTTGAGCATGAAATCAGGAGAATCAGCTCTGACCTCTGACCTCCAGCACAATGGATTCAAATAAAAACAGACTTTATCCCAGGAATCAATAGCTACACATAAAATATTTATACGACAGCAATTGACAGTAAAAGCACACACCCATTTCGTCAATTCTTTGGCAGCTTTCCTCTTCTTTGACCATAGTTTCATTTGTCAGTGACAGTAACAGTTGAATGGGCCTAAACCTTTTTCATGTAAACCTAATGACGCACAGTGTGATTAATCAGCCTGTTCTGGCACAGATGCACTGAACAAAAACCAAAAAAAAACCGGTCAGAAACCTTTGTGGTTGTTTGTGTCAGATGAGACTAATGTTAGTCGTTGGCAAAAAGCAAAGCAAACTTGGAGAGGGTATTTTGGTTGTCAAGGCGCTGCTTTCGTGCGCATTTCCCTCATTGGGAGTCCCCTTCGTTGCTGATGAATGAGGTGTGAGACTAAGTAAACAAGTGAACAAAGCATTGAAATTGGATTTGGATGACAAAATGTGTGTGTGCAGAGTGTCAGAATTAGCATTCTGACTGCACTGGCTGAAGCTTTTAACTTTCCTGAGACGTTTGAAGTTTACTGTAGCTTTCCTCTGTCAGACTGAATGGTTGTCACATTTACCTCACAAAGGCCTTTTTATCTGCTCGCAGTACACACACTCTCTGGCTTTCTTCCTCCTCAGCTATCTCTAGAGCCCTACCTTGCCCTCTGCAGTTTTCTCTTCTCGAGTGTTAGCTGCAGCTTAGCATGCCGTGAGGACATTCATGTGACTCTGAAATTATAGACGGTGGGGGGAGATGAACTGTGTGTATCCTAGTGTGTGTTTGTGCTGCAAAGAGGTAATGAGGAGATGCACAAGGACATGCATCCAGAGCGATCTTCTCTTCCTCTGCATGTCACAGCAGTGACATCACCGACTATAATCCTCCTAACAGCGCAACGTTACTGGCACCAATGTGATCAATCAATCAGGCTCGCAAGTTCAAAGTTCACCCAGAGAAAAGCAGGACAACAAAGAGGGATTTACTGAGTGGAAGTATCCTACTGTGTGCTGGATCCACTACAGAGATGTTCCTATAGGAATATGTTGGTCAACTCTAAAGCTGGTTCTCTTCATTTTTACTTTTATAAAAGAAAAAAAAAGTAAGAAGTCTATTGTGCAGAGAGGATGCAGTGGTCAGTGTGTCACTGTGTTGCTTCCTTGTCAATGTGTAATTGTTGCAGTGGAACAACAGCATCCCTTGATTGGTCTGAAATGTATGCCGATTGATATCAGCAACCTTATGGGTCAGATCTTTGGAGATTTGTATTGACATCATTGATTGGGAGAGAACACTGAAACAATGAACAGGCTTTCGTACACATGCACTGCATAAATGAATGAGGACTTTCCTGCTGCCTGTGTCTCTAACAAGACACGTGTAGGAACGCAGGAGGAAACATTCTGTACAGATAACCCCATGTCCTCCTTCCCATAACTTTTCTCTTTGCTCTGTCATATCTTTACAGGTAACGACCTCTTTCTGGTAGCAATCCACGAGTTGGGCCACGCCCTGGGTTTAGAGCATTCCAACAACCCTCTGGCCATCATGGCTCCCTTTTATCAATGGATGGAGACTGAAAACTTCCAGCTACCTGAGGACGACCTGCGGGGCATTCAGCGGATCTATGGTAGGATGTCTTGGATATTTTTATTTTATTTTAGTATCCAGCGTAGTATAATCATTGCAGGGTGTGAGAATGCAGACATGTTGTACATGTGACATCCATTGCACGTCTGTCCGTCCTGGGAGAGGGATCCCTCCTCTGTGGCTCTTCCTGAGGTTTCTTCCACCTTTTTCCCTGTTAAAAGGTTTTTTGGTGGGCAAGTGTTTCCTCACTCGAATCGAGGGTCTAAGGACAGAGGGTGTCACTCCTTGTACAGATTGTAAAGCCCTCTGAGACAAATGTATTTTGTGATTTTGGGCTATATAAATAAAATTTGATTTGATTTGATTTGATTTGTTATAAAGATAGGTTTTATGCATTTTCTTTCAACAACAAAGTCACCACTTTGAGAATTTACAACAATTTACTGTTCATTCTGACTTTATGGAAGACAATTTTACACCTACACAATAAAAGATAAGGCTGGCAATATTATATTGTTTTGTTACTATCAACAAATCCCCATAAAATATCAATCCAATGCAATTTGTTGTCATCAAATAAGTTTCATTCACTGTTTTCTGTGTCTTTGCAGGTCAACCAAACAGTGGCCCAACCCAGGCCTTACCCACAGTGACACCCCGTCACCCGGCGCCCAGGCCACCTCAGTCTCCCCCTCGGCAACCCGACCGCCCCAGGACCACTGAAAGACCAGAGCACTATGGACCCAATATCTGTGAAGGCAACTTTGATACTGTTGCTATGCTCCGAGGAGAGATGTTTGTTTTCAAGGTAAGGTTAAGGATCAGGAAATAGTATTTTTTTTAATTGAAACCACAGCCTGCCAGCTGGAGATAAGTTATGAGCGGAGGTCATTAGAGGAGATATGTTTATCTTCACAATCGTTTATTATGTGTCCCTGCTTGGAAATTCAGTTGGCCTCCAGCGGAGAAGCTGCCCTGACGAGTTAAATGCATCAATAAATTACCGATTCTTTTCCAGTTGGAGGCAAACAGCACGCGCATGACCAACAAGGGATCTGTTTTCAGTCAGGTCCTCGTGCATTGTAAACCAACAGTGTGTTTTTTTATGAGATGGAACGCTGTTCAAAGGGGTGTGGTGTGGTCAGGTGGTGCCCTTAAAGAGCCTCTGGACCCACACAAATATGGGCTGAAAGCAAGCAGCAGTTAGCTATTAACTGGGTTTGTCTTTCAATGATTTGCTGTTGGCTGTAGTTGCTCTGTCAGCCGTGTTTTACTGTTTATTTAATACTCAAGTCAAGTCTTTTGTGTTGTGTTTTTACAGAACATGGCGGTGCTGTTATTGTTCCTGATGCAAGAAATATACTGTATGTAATTTTAGCTTAAAAGCTAGATGAGAGAAAATGATTTGCTGATTTTGTGTTAACAGAACATTTGATTGATTTGTTGAAAGATAATTGAAAAAAGAGACTTATAATTGTTCATACAGCCCTAAAGACAGTAGACATTAACCTGCACTGCAGTCAGTGGAATGCAGTATAGGGGACGGTGGTTAAATAACGGCTTGGGTGGATTTTAAAAAGTTACACTTTTGCAAAGTTAAATGAAAATTTCAGCAGCAAATATGGCTCCAGGATCTGTTCAGTGACGGACTATACATAGTGCAGCTGCACAAAGATAAGCAATGATGTGTTTCAGTGGGAGAGGTCAGAGGAGGTGTCCAGTGTTGGCAGCGTTGAACGGCGGAGAGCTTTGCAGATATGAAAGCGAGCTGCGCAGAGAATACACAGACTTTACTGGTGATGGAACTTCCAGAAATGTTGTTATGATATCTGAAGTTTTGACATTTGACAGAGGACTGTTGCAGCAGGGAGCTACTGACGTCCAACAGTGTCAGCCACATATTGAACTGCATCCCAGTAAACCTTTTAACTAGTGCAAAGAGTGAAGACCTGGCATTTAAATAAAACGGTATCAAAGGTCGACTATGAATATCCCCTATCTTGGACTGGAAGTGTGTCTGACTCTGACCAGTAGTTATAAGAGTTGGCATCCAGCTGCCTGGACATGTTGGCTCCACATGGTCAAACAGTTATTTCTGTATTCTTGGGTTCTTATCCTCAGCATTAATCAGTGTCTGAAACTATCAAAAGGCTGTTTGTTTTTTTTACACATAGTGATGGCAATTTAAAGTGTGATTATCTTCTATAAATGTAACTACAGGCAAGTACATACAGCTACATAACAGGTGTCCAATTAGAAGCCTGGTCGACACAGTGACACATTTCTGTCTCATTTCTGTCTGTGTGGAAAGGAGGTGATATCTGCATGTTAGATATTATCTTGTGACTGTACTGTTCACATCCTGATGTACAATTTGGAAATGATGCATCCACTGATCAGAAATTGAAGCCATAGCCCTTCTCTGTTACTACCCTTCACTATGTATGTACTGTATGAGTGGGAGTAATCTGTAGCTCATCATTAGCACTCTCTCTCATGTCCATTAGAAGAAGAACCCCCTGTTCTTCTTCTTCTGTCATTCTGAAAGGAAATTGTGCTTTTTCTTTTTATTCACATTTGCTATTTTTTTTCACAGCAGAGACAGACAGCATCACACACTGAGCTGCTTTCAATATTAAAAACTCCCACAACGATCTGGTCTGTTCTGCCGAGGACTAATATGGTCAATTCATTCTTAATCTGGTCAATGCAATGAGCTGTCAGACCACACAAATCGAGGAGTAAGTAGTCTGCACAGTTTGGCTCTGTTCCGTTACGCCTCGCTCTCTATTCTGCTCCATTCTAAGCCGTGCCGTTCCACGCCCCGCCGTCCTGTCTGCCAGTGTGTCCTGTGTGAAGGACAAATCTACGTGTGCTTGCCAGGAAGAAGCAGCTCTGAGCCTTTTACTGTTACATTATCCAGGACAGGCAGGGCTACTGACTCACCGCTTCTGAATGAGTCTGAGGGCTTGTGTGCACAGCTTATGCAAAAAAGATATGAATGTTCACTACAAGTTTCTCTCTGTGCTTTAAAATGTGCAGTTGACTATTATTAGCCCGCTAGTGTTCAGATTGTTAGTTTATTGTACGTTCTGGTCTAGTTATACTGGAGAGCCACTGAGTCTTACAACAGTGCTATCTGTGGGACAAATACTTCAAATCAGCAGGCATGAAAACTGCTAATATAATGTTCATAGATCAGCTGTCTGTGTATCCTACACAAAGTGTGTGAACATATTTTATCAGCTGATTTTGAAATTAAGGAGCCTCTTAATTTCATCCCCTCAGGGTCGTTGGTTCTGGAGGGTCCGCAGGAACAGGGTTCTGGATAACTACCCAATGCCCATCGGTCACTTCTGGAGGGGACTGCCCGGAGATATAGATGCTGCCTACGAGAGACACGACGGCAGGTTCGTCTTCTTTAAAGGTACGCAGCAAACACTCTCATCCCTCACACTGATGGATGAATGCTCCTCGGAGTCCATCCATCCTCTGCATCAGCCACTGATTAGGAAAAAAATGCATTCACGGAGGAGAGAATCGTCCTGCTTAACATTGTACAGCTTTCTAATGATTATAAACTGTATAAGGCTTTTCTAAATATGAAATAAGTAAAAGACAATGACTAAAACACAAGCACTAAGTTATTAAAGAAACACTGCTCTTTTTCTCCTGCAATCATTAGCTGACTTTTTACATTTGCAGTCTTAATTCAACAGCATAATATTCCCCATTTTAATATTTAGAACAACACCAGCGTCTGGATTGGATGTTGGATGCTGAGTCAGTCTGTCTTATATTTGTACATATGTATGTAGCAGCATGTCAGCTCTTTAAAGTATTCATATCTTTTTTTTTTTTAGATACGTTATTGTATTTTGTCTGATGCAGTGCAGGGTTTTATATCACAAGCATATGGAACATATGGAATTTGGTTTCTTCTTTACAACCCAAATGCCGCTATATGGCTCCACTGTCAGTTTAAACCATTACCTTTTAAAGCCGTCATATTATAACAGTAAATCAGATATTGGAGCTTTTTCATCTTCTGCAGACGATGACGATATGCTCTTCTTACCTTCACCTCCTTAAGAAAGCAGTGGTACATAATGTATTCTACATGCCGAGTATAAATCTCTTTTAGCACAGGTCAGATTTACTGAGAGCAGCTTGTCTTACTTTTGTTTTTAATGGAGATGTTGGGACTTTTTTTTATTAACGTCTACAAACGAAACCCAGGCAGCACAGATATAGTTATACAGACAAACAGTCGGACAATTTCAAAGAGCCAGCAAACAAACAGCCACTTATTATGTTGTTGATTAGATGATTTTCTGTTCCTTTTGGTTCTTTTGCCTGATTCATAAAAGCAATAACTGCACTCCTACAGTGTATTTGTTTAGTGGAGATTTCCGAGTTAATATCTGCATATGATTTAAACCCTTTATCATTATAAAGATCAACTACTTTATCGGTCTTACTCCCCTATAAATGGTGCCATTTTATGTGAACTGTGTCACAGATTCTTTGGTTACACTTCTACCAAATATAGTACACAAATCTTTGCGATTAAAAAAAGGGATTGTTTTAACTGATTGGGTGTGACAGATTGCTGTTCAATACTTAGTATGCACTGTGAAAGTGCAGTTAAACAAGTGCACATTTGGCAGGTTAAACCCTCCTTTTTCTTTTGATGTTTGCAGAGTTGTGAGCTTAAAAACACCCTTTTCTCCTGTTCCACATGAAATTAGTAAATTAGTTTAGTTGAAGTGTATAGATTATCAGGCATTGGAATTGGCAACATGTTTAACACATGGACTAGCAGGGATGGCAGATATTTTGCCCCAAAAGGGAGAGGTTGATGCTTTTTGATAGATGGAAAAGCACCAAACTAGGAGGAAATATAAATGACAAGATAAGTGAGAACTTGATATTGAGCTTGCCCTAAATCTGGCTTTGTTGACTGCTCAGAAAGAAGAAGGGCCTCTGACTGTGCATTTCACTTCATAACCCCCTCCTGTCCACCTCGAAGGCTCTGAGTCTACACTTTTGTTTGGAGGAAGTCATTACCGCTCCCTGCTGCTCTGAGCGTAGTGTTTCTTTTTGGGGAGTGACTCTGCAGCTCAAGCCAGGTCAATGTCCGTGGTCATATATATTACTGATCATAAGAAGAGGCAGTGTAGTGTGTGGCATGAGATTTCATTTTCACATTACAGGGAGAATCACAGGTGTTCAGTTTTGACTGCTGAGTTCAGTTGTTTGAACTTGTACTATTTATTAAGAAATGTTTTTGGGGTTTTTTTTTTCAAACAAAAGGTCATCAGGGAGTAGAAGTAGTGAAGATATGAATGAATAGAGGGATGAATTGAAGTATAGATGGAGGTTTGTAATTGATATCAAATATCTGGATTTTGAAAGGTCGCCATGACTTATAAAGTATGAAAGCACCAGAGAATTTTATGAACTCGTCATCTTACTGTAACATGCAAATCCTTCTCATCCACTTCTCTTTGTACAGCTGTTGCACAGCTGTTTTAAACCAAAACAAGCCCAACTGTAATTGAGATCCCACTATTTATCCTTTAATAAAAACAACAGCTACACAGCAGGAAGGAATCAAATCCTTTGGACACTGAAGTGCTCTGATGGAATAAGTCATGGGATTTTTACATCAGGACTACGCACAGCAGGAACTCTGGGAAGCACTGCGTCAACTTCTTGTTCTCTCCAGATGCTGAGTGGAGAGCTTTCTGTTTAAACGAGCAACAAGGGGCCAGAGGTGGGTGGGTGGGCGAATAGAGGGAGGGAAAGACGGATTGAAGCCAAGGGGAGAGATGTAATGGTGCCAGGAGGAACGGATTCCCCCCCCTGTCTGACACAGTGAAAATACAATAAAACTTTCCCTTTAGCGAGAAATCTGCTTTAGCCCGACATGAGACACGCTGCTCCTAATGGATAATTACAAGCCAAACCCAAAGTCCTTAGTCAATGATGTCGTATTCGCTTCTGCTGTGCGTTTTTGATTTCTAGCCAACAAATCATTATTGCATTCATATAATTTACAAGTGTGTGTAAATGCTGGTTTGGTTTCTATGATCGTTCTTATTGTTCTATTATTCCTCATTCCATTTCAATTATTTTTTTTGCAAAGTCAGTGCCGCCAAATTAAACATTTGTGCTCGAGCATGTAGGGAGTGTGTATGTCTGTACATGTGTACATAGACGCGTGTGTAACTAAGTGTACATGTCATACACTTACATGATTGTGTGTGTGCGTGTTATAAGTGGGAGTGGAAAGGGAATGTCTCAATGTATGCACCATAAAGATCGCTTATTTTCCTTTCCTCCTTTCTCACCTCTTTTTAGGAAACAGATTCTGGCTTTTCCGGGAAGCTAACCTGGAACCAGGCTATCCACGGGAGCTGGTCGATTATGGACAACATATTCCCTATGATCGAATAGACACAGCCATCTGGTGGGAGCCATCGGGCTACACCTACCTCTTCCAAGGAGACAGGTAATATGGCCTACATATACATATATTAATAACACACACACACACACAAAAAAAACACAGACTGAAAAGACTCATGTGCCACCTTCTGTTTCCCAGCAACATGGCTTAGAAAGTTTTTGTGATGCAACCAAACCTTTTCCGCATTTCATAAATGAATGTATTTATTTTTGTTTTCAACAGATCATGATCAAACCAGTCTCCATGACATGAACATACTACTGTGTAATGTCCAAGTTATATAATATAGAAAATATATATTAATGACAACCATCTTTCACTGTTCATATGATAGTTAGCACAGTATACAGTATGGTGATTTTACATGTGATCTCCAGGAGTGTTTTGCTTTTATTCCCATATATAGACTCAAATGAATGAGGTCACAGGAATCATTCATGTCAGAGATTCCTAGCATTGTCCTACGAGTGTTGTGCTATGAAAGAGGGAGAGCAGCAGCTGTATTTGTACAGATCTTTTGTTAGCAATGTTAAACATGGCTGTAAACAAAGCAAACATAAAAAAAAGATGCTTTGCAGTGTTGTAGAATAGAAGTAACACAAGTATGTGCAGTGAAAACTTAATTATGGCACTGAAAAACCTGTTGGCTGAGAATAGTACAACTCTGGATTATAAAAAAAAGAACAAAAAAAACCCCAACACATTAAAAATCAAGATAAGTTGAAAGTTTTTGACTTTGTTTCAGATTTGAATGTTTAGTGGAAACTGTATTGTTATATACAGAGCATGCAGGATCATAATATACTGTGTAAGTAGCCTGCTCTGTTTTGTTTGGACAGCTGATAAACAGTAAGAACCATCTCCTCCGCTGCTGTCTGCAGGTACTGGCGTTTCAACGAGCAGTCGCGCTCAGCTGACCAAGGCTACCCCAAACCAATCAGCGTCTGGGGGTCGTCAGTGCCCGCTACTCCCAAGGGGGCCTTCCTTACCGATGACGGAGGTGAGCCGAGACGAGGAGAGTGGTTTCTGAGTGTGTGTGTGTGTGTGTGTGTGTGTGTGTGTGTGTGTGTGCACGCGTGAGATGAACAAAGACTCAGGGTGTGGTCGCTCAGTCATCAGGAGATGGGTGGGGGGATGGTGTGTGTGTGTGTGTTGTGAATTTAATTCATTCATGTTTTGCTTTTCTGTGCTGAATAAAAAGTAGAAAGGATGATCTAATAATATTTTTTCTTTAAATGCATCAAATCATTTTGGATAAATAGGAAATGTTGAGTACAGCTGTTAAAGCTATGGTTGCTGGTTACCTGCCAACATCACGGTGATGACAAGAAATAGTCCCACACATAAACACGAAACTTGCCGATTTGACACTTCAGTTTTACAGATAGATATAAGAGATAGCGGTATCGGACTTTTTATATAACTCTCCACAAACAGAAAAAGTGCATTTCCCAAAATGTCAGATTATTCCTTTAAACTGTCTGTCTTTATACTCTTATGTTGGTTTATATTTTCTGCTCTGCATGTCTTCTGCAGCTTACACCTTATTCTACAAGGGCTCCAAGTACTGGAAGTTTGACAACCACCGCATGAAGAGCGAACCAGGCTACCCCAAGTCCATCCTGAGGGACTTCATGGGCTGCAGTGTGGACCTGGACCCAGACCGAGACCGAGAAAGAGATAGAGACAGAGAGAGAGAGAGAGAGAAAGACAAAGACAAAGACAAAGACAAAGACAAAAACAGAGAAACCGACACCGATTCAGGACGCAAACAACCAGACTTGAACCGGCCACCGTTCAACCCGGACAGCGGACGTGACGCCGACAAGGGCAAAGACCGGGACGGAACGGATCGCGACGGGACCGACGACAGAGGCAAAGGCTCCGACAACGGCAAAGAGGAAGACGAAGACTACCGCGAGGGTCGCGAGGAAGACACTAACGAGGTAGACGTTGTGCTTAAGGTGGACGACAGCGAGGAGCGGACCATGAACATCCTGATGGTAACCATCCCACTCGTCCTGGTGCTGTGCATCCTGGGACTGATCTACGCCATTATCAACACGCTGCAGAGCAAAGGAGCGCCGCGGCTGCTGGTGCACTGCAAGCGCTCGCTGCAGGACTGGGTCTGAGCCTTGACATTAGGCGACAACTTTGAGCTTCAAATGAACCTTAGACACCCTGATCCTCCTCTAATCCAACCCTCCTCCCAGCGATCATCCGTCTCGAGCCTCAGTGGCTCCTGTAACTCTATACATGCGGTAGTAGATCAATGCAAATACTGTACTGATACAGATACATGCACACAACCCAGAAGCAAGCATAATTTATGTCTTACTCGCACACACACACACACACTCACACACTACCACCCTAACCTCCTCCCGTCTCCCATGGTGCTCTACAATGCGTTGACTGTAGTCTATTTATATAAGAGAAGTTTGCACATTGTTTTTTTTTTTCATGTTGTTTTTGTTTTGGTTCATTTTGTGTGACTTTTTACTGTTATCATTATTATCATTTCTAAACCAGGAAGGCCGTTCTATTCTCTCTCCCATCTCTGCACCGGCCTCCCCCCTCCCCCTTATCTCAGTAGGGGCTTTTTCCCTTCACCGATAACATGACATCTGCTTATGCTATCACAGTTGCTGCAAATGAAAGAAGTGAACAGAGCTAGAAAAGAGAGAACCATCAGTACACGGACCAACACGCTTTCACGTCCCTCTGTTTCCTCCGTCTCTTCCGTTTTCTCTGCAGTACGGGGCGGATGAGACGAGAAACACGACAGATGATATTTCACTAGAGTTTACTTTATGAAGCGTAAGTCTGAGCCCCGATATTATCCTTAGTTTGAGTCCCTCTCATGATAAACAAACTGTGGTTGAAATTCTGAAGGCTGGATTAGAGGTTAGTTCATTGTTTGCTTTTAAAGGGTAATTTATTAACAACTTGGATCTCATTTTCGCGGTGACGTGCATTCGTTTCTACAAAGTCGTCACACAGGGCGAGCGTTCAGATGACCAGTATTTAAACAAACCTCCAGATTAGTCAAACTCATTTGAAAGAGGAAACAAAGAGAAACGGTGAATTTATTCCTCCATTGCTTTTTGATGGAGTATTTTTACATTATTGTATTGCTACTTTTACTCAAGTAAAAGATCCAAGTACGTCTTGCACACCACCGGCTAAAACTATGAAAATCAGACCCGAGTTGTAATAAATTGTGATTATCCTTTAAATTCACACTAACTTCCTTATTTGCTTTCCTTATCTAGTACTCACACAGTTGGACAATAGTTGTAACTTGTCTTTCCCTTATTTGGAAACCATTAAAAGAGCTCTTTGGGTAAACACACTTTAAAAAGGGACCTCTTCCCTTAACATCGGTTTATGCGGCTAATTCTCTGAGTGCCTCTTTTCTGTCAGCAATAAGACCTTTTCCTTTGTGCTCCGGAGGAAACGGACTAATGGTTAATTTCCAAAGTCAGCCCACTGTGAAATAACACAGAAAAGAGAGCATTCATCGGATCCGTGTGTTTGACATGAAACGGGGAAACAAAGCAAAGCCGTGGCCTTTAAGTTCAGGACAGCATGTAACACAGCGGTGGCATGGTGCAGCTAATGTACCGTGTCGTTTCTAATGCACTTTTTATTGCTCCTGGTTTTTGTTTTTTGTTTTTTGTAGGACATTTTAAGAAAGCTCACCGATGACCCGCCGTCTTTCTGTTGTAAAGCTAGAAGCACCGGGGTGGGCTCGGGCCAGCAGATAGATCTCGGCTCATGTGAACACAGACTAATCCTCTTCATTAAAAAAACAGCAGGTGTGTCCAAATGCTGTTAACACCCATGACCCATAAACTAAGCCTTGAACTCCCACAACCAAAACATTCTCCACTTCCTTTTCATCTTCAAGAACAGAAGGTTGTGCACAGTAACTCATGTAGTACACAGATTCGACTTGACTCCTTTGTAAATAGATTTTCAATGTCTTGAGACAGGCGAGAACTACCCTTATAGTTATAGCAAGCCCTTGTAGCAGCAATGAAGACAAGTGAAATGACCTCATATGATCATTTGCTTTTTTTTCTTAAGAGAAGTAAGATTGTGCAGGAAGAGATGATTTTTTAAAAAAAAAGAAAGAAAGAAAGAAAGAAGGAAAGAAAGGGAAGAAGGCTTATCTGAGGTACCATTAAGTAGTAAACTGCCACTCTGACCAGAGGGAGCTCAGCTCGCCTGGATCAGGTTACGCAGATCTAGACGGGGAGGGTGAGGAGAGACTGAATTTCCTGCAGCTGAGACAAGGAAAGTGTGGAGGAAGGAGGAGGGGGGGAGGACAGAGGGAGTCTGACCTCTTCTCCCTGAGCTTGCAAAGTTCGGATCTCAGGAATCAGGAAGGGGGGGTGGGAAGAGAGATGGAGTGCTCTATCTCTCTGGCAACAGCCCATGTGACCCAAATTCTCCTGCTAGATCAACAGTAGTGCTGGACAGGGAGGAAACATTAACTTACAGTAGATGACAGGTTGGTTTTTTTTAAATAGGAATGTTTGCTGTCATTCACTCCTAACAAAAGCCTCACAAGCAGGACAAGTTTCTTTGTGCCAGTCAGTGTGCAGCTTCTATGTCGACACACTACACCGCCTCTCTGCCATGGCCTCCAGTTAGGTGAAGACAGGCTGAGGTGGGTTTGGGGGTGGGGCGAGACACCTAAGAAGACGGAGGTAAAGCCTACAGGACACTTGTAGTGAAAGGGAAGAGCATAATCAGCCGTCACCAGAAGTCTGGAGATTGATCCAGCGGTCAGTCGATAGCGGTTGCCAGGAAACGGTTTCCTGTGTCCATTGCTCACCTCCCCATCATCATCATCCTCATCATCTGGGTTTGCGGGGGTTGGCGGACACAGCTAATCAGCGTTAAAAGCACTCCCCTCCCCCACCCTCAGCACTTCCCACATGGTCTATCTCTTGTGTCCTGCTCTTCCCATCGTACCGGCGCATCAGTGAACATGAGGTGCGTCTGGTCAGGCTCAGAAAATGCAGACTCATCACGCGAGACACAAAATCACGAAAAATGATGTTCTTTTTATCAAGCCTCCTTTTCTCCTCTGTAACCTCCACACAGAGCAGCCACAGTGGGAGTCCAACCACTTCAAAAGTTTATTTTAAAAAAAAAAAGTGAAGTGCATCTTGAGTTTTACAGACTTTAAATCTCAGTGATTCAGCAGTTTGAGAGATTCTCCGTGAGGCGACGCTGGCGAGGATCGGATTTATTACAGTTCATCGCCTCAGGACACACACAGGAACAAATATGTATAAAAACGTGTCAAGGTTGATTGATGCCCCGATTGTTTGTGTGAGCAGGCGTGAGTAAACGTGCCCGAGGTGTTCAGCTAATCAGCTCTACTCTCCATAAGCGAGGTGTGTTTTCTCTGTGCTGACTGTAAATCTCCAACACTCTCTCTGTCCCCACCCTTTTCACATACTCAGCCCAGCCCTCTAAGCCCAAGGGGATCATAATAACAACAATGGCCTTCTCTCTCTCTCTCTCTCTCTCTCTCCCTTATACACACACACAAACACATTATTGTCCCCCCCCCCCAGAGGAAACGAGTCCAGGCCAAGGACCAGCCTCATGCAGCAAAGCCTGTTTTTAGATCCACCTCCTCGTGCCAATTCTTTTTTTGAGTCCTTAAGCCTTGTTCAACGATGTTTTTTAACGCTGTGGAAAGACCCACTTTAAAGCACTGAACCTGTCAGCTTTTGATTACAGCAGAAGTCGCTGATGCCACAAAAGGCTGCGTCTTTTAAATCTCGTCTGTTTTGACGTGCAGGGCCCTGATGTAAAAGTTTAGCCAGGATTAGGACATCGCTGAGTTTGTCTGAGCTCTCATCCCAACTGTTTTCTGTTTTTGTCACTTATCTTAATGAACAATCTTCACTGTCATCCACAAGCCGGGTTGTCTTCTTGCTGTCCACTCTGTGTACCTTTTTTGTGTGTTTGAGATCCCTGCTGTCACTTGTCTAGTAACCACTAGCATTAAAAAAGGCACCGCAGCAGCTCCGTGTGCAAAGTCTGGACTGTACCAGGAAAACCACATCGATCAGATTAGAGTAAAAATAAATAAATCTGTCGAACTTGACCTACAGCAAGACTGTGTTCTCCTTCAGTTAGGGGTCAACTCGTGGCTCACGATGGCCTGAACCCAGAGGATTGCTTCACACTCTTCCCAGAGTGCATCTCACTTCGCTCATCAAACATGCCCACTCTGAAACCACTCACTCACTTTAAAGCACCACTCAGCTAGCTCATGTGGGTGTGGGGGTGGGTGTGGGGGTGGTTGAAATGGAGAAGATGGTTGACAAATGACTCTTGAGCATCTGTGTTGAGCTGTGGCTTCTCCGCGACTTCAGACAGCTTTTCAGACTGTTGGGCAGATATTTCTTTTCATCCACTAACTGCAGCTACAGTGGACAGTAGATTTCTTTTGGGGCTCAGTCAGTTGTGCACACTGAGCATCAACAGTGGAACTTGGCATCTCACACTAAGCCCTCTTGATCTTCTCTCGCCATTACTACTTAAGTAATGGTTTAGTGACTTTTTGAAAAACCTCACCATCATCATCATCATCACCATCATCCCTGATTGGGATTGAAATAGGGGGGATCAATCAAAGCTGTAACTGATTGTCATTGATAAATTGTGTCTTGTTTTGATTTTATTTTGTGCATTTGTTTCTCTCTGAATTAATATGAAACTGTCAATATGACTTTTTTGTTAACATTCCAATTTTTTTTTTGTTTTTTTTTGATTGGTTGTTAGTGGGGGATTTTTCTGTAGATGTAATGTAAGATTTTATACATTTGTGTTGTGTGCTCACTTCTAGAGTGTGATAACAAGCCATGCTGGACATGTACACATTAAAATTGCTCTGAAAAATTCAAAGTTGTGTTTTGTTTTTGTTTTTTTTCTCACTGGTGCAGCACAATATCCTCTCAGCTTTTTGAATTGAATGGAGAATTACAACACAGACATGCATACACACCCTCCACTCTCTTCCTGCAGTGAGGTCACTGTCCATAGGGCCTTGCTTCCTGTCTCACACGGGACCGGCAGAATGGCTTCATGGGTCGTGAGCGGTTTGGCTGATTGCCATGAAGCCACATGAGCAGCGAGGAAACCAGCAGGCAGCGCCTGTACAGTAATGCTCTTCTTACATTGAGAGGAAATTCATTGTTCACAGCACCAGAAGGCTTTTTACCCAAACACCAAAATGACAGAAGAGACTGAAGTTGTTTTTAAGATTGAAATTAAAGTGACACCTAAGCATGACCCGTTGCAGCCCCTTAACTGCCTGAAATTGACACCAAGCGATAATTATTTTGTTTTCATCTGCATCCTTGCAATCAGTTAATGGGCTGCAAGCTTACGTAAAGAAAACGAGTTAATCACAAGGATGTTCGAAATGTGTCTTAAGAAAAGACGCTGTGTTGGTCTGTCTGTCAGGTGGGTCCAGAGTGAAATATTTTACCCATTACAGGATGGATTGTTGAAACTTGGAGTCCTAATGCTTTCAATTAACCTCAGACTTCCCAGCAGGTCACATGTTCCATTTGTCCAAACACAAAATAATTATTTAGAAATAAAGAGCAAAATTAAAAAAAAACAACAACACAAAAACCTCATTTAAATTCTTTGTAATAAAGCAACGGCTAAGAATCGAGCTATACACCATACGCAACAAAAATCATACAGTTCTTTTTGCTTTTTTGGGAGGGTGGGGGGGGGCAGTGAAGGTAATTTATTACCATGATGGTATAATATTCAGTATATATTACTACTTTCTGTGAATGGTTCATGTGAACTACTACCAATAACTGTCAATAACCTGGATTATCGGGAAGTTTTTTCTTGGCCAAATACTTAAAATAAAAGCTTAATTACGTTGCAAAACTAACTTCAAAAGTAGGACATACTTTCGTGCACTTTGTAAATAAACAACTTTAATGGTGCATGGTGTGTGTGTGTGTGTGTGTGTGTACAAGGGCTTTAAGTATGTTGGCCTTGTCCTGCTTTGCACTGTCTTCACATGCTTTTAATACATTTCTGCTGTGTGTGTGTGTGTGTGTGCGTGCGTGCGTGCGTGTGACTTGTTAAATGTATCTGCTGCAGTTATCACCAGGTACACCCTGTGGAGTAGCTTAATTACTTGCAGTCATGTCTTTCCTCTGGGTAGAAAATTAACAGCAAGGATGTTAATTACTAGCAGCTACGGTTGATGTCTGAATGTAGTGGAGTTAAACCATCAAAACAGGAACCCTTCACAGTAATGCACCTGTTGAGCATCCTGTGTACAAATACATGTATACTTAACCCTTTCAGGGACAGTGGTAGCTACAGTGGACAACTTGCATGGCAGGTATATCTGTCCATTCCTTCTATTCTAGGAGACCCTTGCAGGTAAAAACATATTGGGACATCCAACAACAACTAAGGATATAATTATAATCGTTAAAATATCCAATATTGTGATTTGAGGAAATTGTGACTGATCATGTGTCCACTTAATTGGACATCGTGCATTGTTAGCTATATTTTGACTACAATTTATAGTATTGCTGCAACTTTGTTGTTTTTGAATATACTTCATCTGCGGTACCTTTTTGGCTGCAAATCAATTTAATTTTTATAATAGAAATATTTTATGGATTTTAGTTGTCATATGCGAGTAATGATCCTTGTCCTTATGTTTTGTAGAGGTCAGGTGCAGAGCATGCTAGCAAAGCCTACAGGATAGTCGAGCAAATGCCATCTGACTCAAGTGAGGATGATGTCAGTGGCACTGATGATGAATGGTTACCAGAAAAAAAAGAGAGAATTAGCAAATGGCAGCAGTAGTGACAGTGAAGCTGAGGATGCTGAGGAAGCTCAGGGAGCTGAGGATGTCCCTCCTGACCAAGCTCAAGAATACAAAAAAAAGAGACAGACATGTCCGGAAAAGCAAAAACAATGAAAGTGTGTGTTAGAGCAGGGAGCTCTGGAGACATGCACAGATTCCAAGGGTATCAGGGTGTGGCTGGGCGCGGTGCGGTCAGTGAATGGCTGCAGATGGCATCATGGGTCTCTGATGACATACAGCAAAAGAATCACAAGGTGGTTTTTTTTTTAGACAATTTCCTTTGCACCATTCCACCTATTCAGGCATTGAAACAACGAGGCATCTATGACACTGGCACATGCAGAAGCAACAGGCTCCAGAGAAGAAGGATCTTGCTCTGTTGTCACCAATGCTGAAAACATCACTGTCACACGCTGGCTGGTTCAACATGGCCTCTTCCTGTGTTGGCCAGTCCCCACCAGATTTGACCCAGAGATGGACCAAGAAAGAAAAAAAGATGATCAACACTAAGAGGTCATTGAAGCTGTACGATCAGCATATGGAAGGGGTAGATGTCATGGATCAGTGTGTCACCATTTATCCCCCACAAATGTAAAAACAAACGACGGTACATCCAAGCGTTCTTCCACTGTTTGGACGTGACCACTGAACGCATATTTCATCAGTTGTTCAAATGCATGTTTCCACCCTCGTTGTCAACTCCTTGCAAAATGCATGTTTAAAAAAAAAAGGAAAAAAAAAAGAGTAATAAACACATGGGGGAAAATCCTGAAGTAGGATATCATTCGTTAAAATTTTGGATTCAAAGCCTACAGTAATCGTTTCTGCGTAACTATTCTAAAATGTGCTTTTCTTTTAGGTGCGATATGCTGTATTTAGATTACATGGTTTCCATTAGATGAAACTTAAATGAGTGCTGGAGGAAAAGATGAGGCAGCAGATAATAGGATGCAAACCAATAAAAAAAAATCATCATTAAGGATTAAGTAACTTGCTGTATGCATTTCAATGAAAATATGGTTTGAATGAGAGGATTGTTATTGCAATTAAATCTCTAAAATCTGTCAAATTACATGTGAACAATTCCTCGCCATAAAAAAAAAAAAAAAACACACCTTAACATTTTCCTTCCCTCTCCTCTCTACCACATCCCCCTCCCCTCCTCCACTTTTATAGTTTCACAGTGAGGTAATGCTGAGGGAACATCTGGCGCTGTAACAGAGTTGGGTGCAGTGTGTTTTTGGTGCTAGCTTTGGAACACAAAGCGCAGGGTGTGGAGACGCTGCAGCGGGGCAGCTTGGGTTTACAGGTGTGTTTGCCAATGTTTTGGTCATTTCCACGAGGCTCCTGATGCTTGTAAAGTGTTGGTCGAGGCTGATATGTTGGTCAAAGCGACAACACACTTCCCCTACAGCTGTGGTACGTCCAAGATCACCTGTCAGTTGGACAATGTCTTCACAAATTATTATTCTATACTTATTTTTAAGTCTGTTGATTACATATTTTCGCAGGTCTCAATAAGTAGATGCTTATAAAAGAAAGAGTAGGTGATTTATTATTTTTTAACATTTTATATTATGGATCATACACCATTCTCATTACTAATGGCATTGGAGTACAGTCTACTGGTGGGAAAAATGGATGTATGAAGATCAAATGTAGAATACTTCATGGGTCTGTATTATACAGAATTTATATTTATGGATGTACTAAAAATATTTAAGTTTGTTTTGTGTACAGATGATCCTCATCCTCCTCCTCCTCCTCCTCCTCATCATCATCATCATCCTCATCCTCATTATTAGTTTTGGGAATCAAAAACATGAGGTTGAAGTCAGTTTGGTGTGTAAGTATAGACCATAAGCTTTATTGGAAAAAAGTAATTCCAAGAAAAGCAAAGCTCAGGTTGGATTATAAGGCGCTTGATTTTACCTCATTTTAGTTACTGCATGGAGGTATGCAACACATTTGCAGCTTACATGAATACACTACCAATAAGCAACATAAACACTTTGTTAGTTATATATAGAGCCAAACACAGAAGTTGTTTGTGATAAAATCATCTGCAGCTCAAAAACACAGTTCTGCACTGTGCTGTTCCCCTTTTAAAATATGTAGATGGACCTTACTGCATGTTTGCTAGTTCATTTGCATTTCTCTCCTCTGGAGGACAGTGTTTATTGTAAACCTTTGGGATCAGTGTCATTCTGCAGCTGAAATTAACTTCTGAAAAGGTAAGGACAGTTTGGTTTCAAGTAATCCTTCTGGGGGGAAAAAAAGAAGGTTTGTGTGAATTTATGTTATACACTTGCACCTGAAAAGGATCCTTGAAAAAACTCCAGTCTGTGTCTCCTTTTTCCTGAGAGAAAGTTCTGACCTCATCCAACAGGCGAACAGGCTCTTCACTTCCCACAACCCCTTGTGTTGTGAACCTTTGACTTCCACAGACCCAGGAGAGAAAATGCACAACGGCATGTGATATGCATGGATAATCCTCTCCAATAGCTGTGCATCTTCAGGTGTTATACATAAACACACACACACACACACACACACACACACACACACTATCTGGTAACCATTTTGTAATAATTACATAACTAAATGCTGAAATTAATTAGGTTTGTTTTGATGAAACTGTAGAGGTGAGGTTTCTTGCAGGTCTGTAAAATTACATCTGTTTCCCAGATAACAAAATCAAAATATTGAAAACATCCTTCAGCCTATGGGGAGAATTTTCAGCCTAAGAAGACAAGCTTTAAAACTCTACTTTCAGCTCACGCATCAAAAATCCACAGAGGAATGGCAGCGGAGTCACGGGAAGACTTACCTGGTCATCATGTTCTCCAGACTTTATATTACACTCTCTCAACTTTTATTACATCCTACATCAACTCTTTGCAGCGGTTGATGTTCAGCACCGTGCGCTGATGTGCACTACAAAGAGAACCCAGATGAGGTTGTGAGATTTATAATGCTAACCTGCTGTGTGCGTGTGTGTTTTATTATGATATGTGGTTCCCCCCACCTGTACAATAAAACCTGTATCTGTGCGTAAATGTGGGTGTGTTTTTATGCTCTTATGTGAATGCATCAGGATGCAACCTGCAACGAGGCTGGTTTACACACTTATGTTAAACCTATTATAACGACCACAAGAAAGCTCATAAAATTATGGGATGTAATAAAGTTAATGAGCAAAACATCACAAGGGAGACATGGTGCATGTATTTGTAGCTGTATATGTGTGTGTGTGTGTGTGTGTGTGTGTGTGTGTGTGTATTAGGGTAGGTGCAGAGAGAGAAAATAATGACGATTTTCTGTGTCTGTATCACAATGCAACAGAAGAGCACTTGTGTGTTCAGTGTTAGGCAATGACACTGTGTAATGCATTGTAGTAACATGATTACGTTTTCCATTTAAAAGGAGTGTAAAAGGTTTAGAATTTGAGATTTTTTACTTTTGTTACTTCTGTTACTTCAACAATTTGGTAAGTTGGCTTGTTTGTTATCTCACCAGGATCAAAGTCAATTTAAATCATCCCTCTATTAGTCGATCTAACCCATGACAGTCCAGAGTTGAGACCAGGAAGCAGAGCTGCAGTCTTACACGCTTCTCTGCGCCCCCACTAGAGCAGCTGCCCACCCAATCATCTACTGTATTTTCGGACTATAAGGCTCATCTAAAATCATTAAACTGTGTCTGTCCCCCGTCCACATAAACTAAATTATAATTCATTTGAAAGTCTCATTCTTAGCTATACTCACCCAACCTAGAAAACATTACAGCCAATTTTATTTGTTATGTTATATCGAGCTCCAGGTCCTTACTCTGAATTTGCATTAGGCTTGATCGTTAAAACAGATAAAGTAATTATCGTAGATGATTTCATGTTGACAGTGATAGACTTTGTACGGCATTTATCTCTTTGTTCAATCGGCTTCTTTCAGAGTGTAAATAAACCGACTCATTGTCTGAACCACACTCTTGACCCTCTCATATGGCATCAAAATTGATCATCTAATAGTCTTTCCACAGAATCCTCGTCGTGCCACTAAACTAGAAGAATCTCGCTTAGTCTGGCAAGATTATCTTACAACCTACAGGAAGGCTCTGCGTAATGCCAGAACAGCCTATTATTCTTCATTAATAGAGGAAAATAAGAACAACCCCAGGTTTCTCTTAAGCACTGAAGCACTAACAGAGAACCACAGCTCTATTGAGCCATCTATACCTTTAGGTCTAACTAGTAATGACATGAACTTCTTTAATATTAAAATTATAACTATCAGAGACAAAATTAATCAATTCTTGCACTCAACAGGCTTTTCTCCCATTGATCTTTAACAAATAACTTCAATAATTTCTTCTAAGCTTTCATCTAAACTGTCAACCTGTCTCTTGGACCTCATCCCAACCAGGCTGCTTAAGGATGTATTACCTCTAGTTAGCCCTTCTTTATTGGATATATTTAAGCTGTCTTTATTATCAGGTTATGTACCACAGTCCTTCAAAACAGCTGTAATTAAACCTCTTCTTAAAAAGTCGACTCTAGATCAGGAGGTTTTAGCCAATTACAGACTGATATCAAACCTTTCATTCATATCTAAGGAATTTGAGAAAGCCGTAGCTAATCAACTGTGTGATTTTCTCCATACAAACAGTTTATTTGAGGAGTTTCAGTCAAGATTTAGAGTGAATCATAGCACAGAGACCACACTAGTCAAAGTTACAAATGATATATATATATAAAATAAAATTGAGTGTTGTCAGCATAGCAGTGAAAGTTAATGAAGTGATTCCTAATAGTGTTCCCTAGAGGAAGCATATATGAACTGAATAGAAGTGGTCCTAGTACAGAACCTTGTGGGACTCCATGAGAAACTTTGGTTTGCATTGAGGATTCATCATTAACATAGACAAACTGAGATCGGTCTAAGAAATATGACTTAAACCAGCCTAGGGCGGTTCTTTTTCATACCAAGCATGCCTTAAGGATATAAAAAAAATTGGATCACCCACCATTTTCTGATGCCAATTTGAGATAGAACTGAAGTTCTCGTAATTGGACCCAAACACCTCAGAAACTCCAGAGATTTAGTTGCCTTAGACGGGATCACCCTGTCCTCCAGCTCCACCACATAGAATCTTGGAGTTGTCTTTGATCAGGATTTGTCCTTTAATAACCATATAAAACTAATTTTGAGGACTGCATTCTTCCACCAATGCTTTTCAACCGGTTCCTGACACATGCCACCGTGTGTTGTTTTCTGTTTTATTTCTTGTTCTTTGCGTTTGGTGACGCTGTGGGAGCATCCCCAACTTTCGTTCGTTTTGTATCCCCCAGTAGAATGATAATAATGATGATTCTGACATAGACAAAAAAGGCAGGTAGGCGTTCTATGCTTGTTTGATTAACATTATGTACATATAAAGACTAGATAAACAAACTACACTAACTAGAGCTAAAAGTCATACACATACAGTGTGTCCCTTAAACAAGGAAATTGAAGGGTAACGACCAAACCAGTATCTAACATGTCCGAAGTGAAATTTTCATGCATGTTTACCGCTCATTAGCCATCTAGATGGTGCACTTTTATCTGGTGAATCCAACCAAAAAACCCAACAACAGGAGCTTTAAATGCATGCACATGTTTGTTGTGAGGGTGTGTGCGATAAAGTGCATTTACTGCAGGTTATTCAGCTGATATTGCACTAAAAACATTCACACCTACACAGATACGTTGAGCATCTGGAGACAAGATTAGTCAAACATTCTTCACCCATGATGTTGTGCTGTGTAACAGTTGTTAGGGTGGCACACACACCCATACACCTACAGACAGACACACAAACAATACCTTCATCTGGAGAAATTGCCTTCATCAGGGCAGGGACATCTGGAGCTGGCAGAGTCCAGCAAGAGGCAATGTTAGTCGATCACACAGCAGGAGGGGAGCCCCTGGTCCTGGTGAGGCTCTGGAGATGGCGTCATGTTTTCCAGGCAGCTGGGGCAGGAATACTAACTTGCAAAAAACAAACAGATGCCAAATAGAACAGAGAATGGAATGAAAGGCTCACAAGTGCCTGTGTGTGTGTGTGTGTGTGTGTGTGTGTACGTACATGCGTGGAAATGAGAAACTTTTATGCACCAGGTGGATTCCCATGTCCTGTTGCCCTCATTCTGCTTTAAGCGTTAGGGGGTTAAAGATTTTCCTATTTCTGTGATTGGATGCTTGCCAATTCTGATCATAAATCATTTATGATGACATACAGGTCAAGGATTCTTGATCAAGGGCACTTCAACTGGACAAATAATGACTTCTGGTTAGAAACCAATCTTGGACCTGAGACAACTTCCCTTAGTACTACAGCCCCTTATATACAGAAGGGATGGGATGATCTTTTATATCGAGGAATAGTTTGATATTTTGGGAAATATGCTTCTTTTTTTTTTAAACCAAGTTAGATGGAAGATTAATATCACTCTCGTCTTGTGTTAAATGTGGAGCCAGAAGACGGTTTGTTTTGGCATGAGAAGCAGGGGGAATGCATAGCAGTGCAGTCAGATTGGGTTCATCCAATTGGACTACTATTTTTTGGGTGGGTTGTGATAATTTGGGCTACTGAATCTAACTTGCGTGGTTACTATTGACAAAGAATTAAGCTATATTCCAATAAATTCCCCCACCCCTTCTCAGCCAAGTGGATTGAATATTAGACACAGTCACAAAGTTGAGTAGGCCAAGCTTAACATGACTGATTACTGGCCGTCAAACCCTAATGTCACTTCAGTTGTTTTTTTTTAACATTTGTTAATACAAGTGAAAACTGTTATCCTTTAATGTAACATTATCTAAAAAGACTTTCATTTTATATTTCCAGGACCTTGTTCATTATTGGAATTGTGGTTAACTCAAAACCACACCACCTAATTATACTGATAAAATAGGAGACTGGAGGCCTATAGAAAGAATTTGTATACACCCGTTCCTAAAATAAAAAAGTAAAAATTTGGCTACGTCCTATGACAAGTTTGATCTTGGCTTCGATTGGGCTACTTTTTAAGTTCAAACCGTCGACAGAGCAATGCTCGTGAGGCTGTAAGCACGGCAGTGCTTTGAGGTAAATGTCAGATACCACAAGCCAATATGCTGATGTTTAATAGGTATAATGTTTACCATGCTAACATTTCCCGAACAAAACTAAAACACAAATATAACTGAGTCTGATGTGAATGTATGTTTGCAGATAATTGGTCAGAAACCAATATATTTACCTGATGATGGCATTCTATGGAAAAAAGAAAAAAAACGAACACAGGACTCATGAAAAGTTATTACAACTCATCCTGTGTGGGCCATTAATGCCTGTACATAATTTCATGGCAAGTATCCAGTAGTTGTTGAGATATATATTAGTCTAGACAAAAGTAGTCATAAAAAAAGGCACAAAGCTCTATTATCATCAATAGATACATTCTGTTTGAAACAAAAAGTTAGTTATAGGAATACGGTTCTATTTTGAGAATGTTAGCATGAGCAATACTGCTCGTTATTACATAGAGATTATAGTCTCGTTAGTTTATGGTGACAAAGCCTTTTGTAAAGGTTAATTATGTCAAATGCTACATGTAGCACATTTCATTTTTCTGCTTTAATGTTATCTCATAGGGATTCAACAACAATGGCTTTTTCAGTCTCTACATGCAATACTCAGATGGCGCTCACAGCGACGCTGAAAGAGATAAGAACCCTTTCAGCTTTGCCCTCTCTACATCTCAGCTCCCATTCTCCCTCCGTTTTCATCTTTTTTCATGGCAGAATCACTCCTCGGCTCGCTTCATCTCCTTCCATCACTCCTGCTCATTCATCGCGCCGCTGAGGCGAGTCTGTTCTGTCTACGTTTCAGCTTCTTTCAGATCCCGCCTGGGGCCAGAAGGATTCCTGTGATAGCATCCTCAAAGTTAAAGATATGCCTGCACGCTGACACACATGAAAGAGTGTGTGAGAATCAGGAGAGATCTGAATTGTCAAGGCCCCTGTTGGCTGTTTCGGTTTCAATTTGCTTGATGTACAACGTCACATATCGGACAGCAAATTAAATCATAATGGAAATCTACTCGTTTTTTGTAATTTCTCATAGATCGGGAAAAAGGAGTGTGTAATTGTCACCCCCCCTTTCAATTTTCCCAATTTGAATTAAATGGGACAATATATTTCTCTGGAGATGTCCCTCACGGTTTCTGATGTCTGCAGCTTTATTTTCTCTAGACATCTGGTTATCAGTCTCTTCTCACCCGCTCCTTCCATTGGTCTAATGACTACTGCGCCTTTCTGTCATGTCTGCCTCAGAATAAAGGATTCCTGGGTGGACGGAGATCAGTCTGGTATGAATCTTGCTTCTAGATGCATTCCAGCCTCCGTCTCCGCTCTGCCCAGGGCAACGGCTTCAGTCTTGATGCGCTCCTGACTGGCTGAGCGAGCTGAGTAGGTGGCTGCTTGTCTATCCGCAGTTCGCCTGGATGGCTTTCTAACAGGCTGACGGGGTTGATAACCAGCTATGTGTGGGTGTATATGAAGTGCTTGCTAAGTGTTTGACACTAGCCCCCGTTTCAATCTTGAACAGCTAGTGAGTTTTTAAACACACACACTCAGCAACAGTCAGGGTCCGTCTTCTTACAGAAGGCTTGCTTTACGAGACAATTACAAAATGACATTGCAACATTGCAGAGTCCGACTTTAATCATTTGTGATCAGTTCATAAAAACTGTCTTTCTTGCTTCTGTAAGTGTTTACATATTTAGCATTCACAAGGAGAGTGGAGATAGATTATATTACAGGAGCAGATTTTAGATACTTCTTTAGTATTGAACGAATATAAATTTTTTTTAAAAATGACCCAGCTGCTGACGGACAAAACTACAAACTGTTTATAGCCACCTTTCAATCTACTGCGAGTTAATGTTGGTGTTGATATTTAAAACATAGATTTTGAGTTAAGTGCTATTTTACTGTTTAAAATACCCAGGTTCTGGTGAACAGGATGTGAGGATCTCATGGCCAGTTTATTTAGAAAAAAAATAAATAAAAAAATCATTTGCATACAAAAGCAACCACTCGAATACTAATAAACTACTCAAAAACCACAAAAAGAAGAGCATTAGTCCGTACAGCACAGTTGATTGGTAAAACTGTCTCAGTCTTTGTCCTTTCAGGTTCTAAAGCTGTGATTTACCAGAATGTTGATAACTGGATGAATTGACATACAAGCAAACGGCAATAATCAAATGTGTCCACTCTTCAAAATGACACATCTCATTTCACAGAAGGTGTGTACTTTGTACATTATGAATCAAGCAGTTGAGGAGATGGCTGACTAGATGCTTGACATGCTGGATGTCTGTCTGGCTCGTAGCGGCTGACTGAATGGCAGCATTGTGCTTGCATTGCATTTAAATGACATCCTTAAGATCTTACAGCCATTTCGCCAACAGAGCTAGAGGACAGAGGGGTACCATTCCAAATGAGATATACGCAAAATGATCCCGAGGTGGTCCAGTTGGTACGTCAATGTGACGTATGATATGATAAATCTGGTCATCTAAGAAACTAGACTGAAACGTGACGTTCATTTTACAAATGTAATCTGGCTATGTAGGCAAGCGTGTTTAAAACATTTGAATTCATGGACTTTTTTAATATTCATAGGTCAAGTCATAGGACTAAATGCTGGCTATTGTTAACTGTTGAGTCTTCTTTGATTTTATTGCCATATTACACATACAATAAAGCAGCTGCATGATTTAAAGTTTTGATATTTGCCTTAAACCTGCATTAGCTTGTTGTTCTTGGCCTGACTTGGGGTCAGTGGGAACACGGTTATCAACCCTCTAAGTTGATATGTTGGACTTGTTCGCAAACAAACAACTTAAAGAGCAACATAATCATTCATGATTCTGTCCACTTAGTGAAGTCCAATCTTCACTCTCTTTTAGCTCCGTTTTTCCTCTCCACCAACTTGTGAGCTTAATATCCGTCTCTTCAACTGCTATCAGTAGCCTGTTGCTAACCGTGTACAGTGATTTCTTTTCTAACAACAACAACAACAACAACATCAACCAAACTTGCAGCTTGCCAGATAAACAATGAGTGGAAACTTCATATAAAACCCTCCATAAAGCCAAGGTGAGCTACGTCGGATGATAATCCCATGTAGGTTCACCGCGCTAGCTACACGTCGCATGTCACATTACATTGATACATTGTTATTATAAGAAATAAATGATAGCCGCTTTTAAAAAAGGTCACTGACTCATCGGAATAACACGAGGTCGCAGAGCTGTGCTGACAAAACGTGCCAGAGAGTAGCTAGCTAGCCTAGCATAGAGCCGATCTCTAAGGGTTAAAAAGCCTGCCGACTCTAGCTTCACATCGAACAATTCCTTTAAAGTGCCACCTTATAGAAATCACTGTCATATGTCATTCCTCTATTTGTGTTATTTGCATACAGTAATTGGTGTCACAGTTTGTACTTCCTTCTAATTACAAATATATCCTGACAGCTAACGAGGTGGCAACACCAAACCCTTTTTTTCCCCTCCCGGTATCTCCTGAGGTTCAAACTGTATTGCACATTTAAATAACAAAACTAATTAAAACTCACATTGTTAGCCAGACAAAGAGCAAAAACATACTGAAGTGACGGCTTTATAACAGAGAACAGAAGGGTAGGATCGATAATTAGAGCAGGCTTTTCTTAGACAGAAGAAGCAGTATTTTAGGCCTGACAAATAGAACTTTAGCTGAAATGTCTGAACACCATTCGAGGTGACATAAAGATGAGATTACATGTGGCAGAGAGGCGACAACAGAAGAAAGAAAAGAGATGTCAGCACCAGGAGACAGACGAGGCTGGGCAACAATTATGAGACGCCACTATGAGAACATCTTTGCCGTATCTGCCACCCAACTCACTTTTTAATGTGGCACGGGATGTGTTTGCATTGGTATTTGTGTTGCGTTGTCTTTTCGTTGGACTCAGGAATGCAGACAGATAGTAAGTTAGCAACCACAAACAGGGCGGGGGATCATGCACGCACACACACGCACACACACACACACACACGCACACACTAGGCAGCTCGGCAGATTTATAGAGCTATTTATTGTGCCAGTCGGCTGTCTGTCTAGTTCTCATCTATTCTTGTCATGCAGCTGTGTAGGTGTGGATTAAACCTCTTCCTGGATGATACACACCAAAAGTACATCTCACTTAATGAGAATAGATGCTATTTAAATCTAACGCAGCCGGACGTGGCTGAAAAATATTAGAAGTAGAGGGTGTGTACGGCGCAACTACCGCACAACCAGAGACATGGGGGAAAGTTTCATGGTTTCCGTGGGGGCACAACAGGCTATAAGGAGGTATATTGTGCAGTCGCATTGTCTGGTTCTCGATCTTTGTAGTATGTTTTCTCTACTTTGTTTTCCCCCTCCATGTACGATCTAATGATGTGAAGAAGTAAGCCTAAAAATAGTTAGTTATTTTTCAAGTTCGTGAGGCATACAGGTGTGGCAGATATGGCAATTTCAAAACAGAAGCAACAAGAGGGATGCTACAACAGGAAGTCATTGTGGTTTCAGAGCAGACGCAGAACAACATATTCACACTCACACACACACACACACACACACACACACACACACACACACACACACACCTTAACCCCACGACATACATAACCAGCATGTGAGGCTTGCGGTTTTAAAATAAGTACAGCAAAACAACATTAAGTACAAAATGAGAAGGCAAGTTAAGAATGTCGAATATGAGCCTTAAGATGTAATGAAGTGAAATCTCAACCGCAGGCAGGCAGACAGGAGGCAAGGAGGGGGTGATCAGGGGGTTACAGCAAAACAAGGACAAGTTATAGGCCTCTTACCTCCTCAGGGGAATTACACTGAAGCCTATATCCCTCAGGACATGAGATATTGTGTGTCGTACACAATGGCTTGTGATTATGGTACTTGGTGTTTGTGTGTGTGTGGGCGTGTGCATGTTTGTATTGCTTTGAGTTCATGTGATGTTTTCCCTGCTGGCTGCAACTTGCAGTTGAAAGATGATCTTGCCGTGCAGACGAACCCTCCGTATGAATAATTCTGTCTGATGTTTTTCTTCCCTGTGTCTCTGTAAGGTAACGACAGAGATGCGTTTCAATCGGGTAGCAGAGGCTACTTAGATGTCATGCTGAAAAAAAAGGTGCGTTAAGTGCTTTTAAGAGGTTTGAAACTTGTTCAGTTAATGCAAAAGGGACATTTGGTTCCTGAGCTGAGGCTGTCAGGTAGAATTTCCTTTAACCAATGACAGAACTTAAAAACATGGCTGTAATTAACATCCATAGCATTTGTAAAGCTTGTGCAGCCTAGAAAGAACAGGCTGAAAACATCATCCGGCAGTTGTCAGATTTTTAACAGTCATAGGTGTTTTATCTAGAATATATTGTACCGATTAAATCCAGACTCACTTGAGTATTCGTTAATTTTGTTCGTATGTAATAAATAGACTCCAACATTGACTTTAAAGCTTAACATTAGCTTTAAAATAAATAATATTTTCCAATATAATTTATTACCTATCTGGGCAAAGAACAGTTCAATGTACAAATACTAGAATTTAAATTTGAGCAAACAGTGAACTGAGTTGGAATAAGATGCTCTTCTAAATTTCAAGCCTGCGTCTTGATTTAGGCGGACCAGATGGATGCATTTTATATAACAATCGTTCCTGCTGGAGTTTAAAGGCCAAATTAGCTTCATGTACAATTGTTGTGTTTCCAGTTCAGGCATTTGTTAATGGGAAAGGCTTGTGCCAGTGGCAGTATTTTTTTCCTGTGGAATTGGATATTTAATAAAAAAAAGATTTCTGAATCAGAGGGATGGCTCTGGTTGAGTCCACACATGGTTGCTGTAACAGATGCTCCACAAGCTGCAACAGGAAGGGAAGCCACATAACGAGTGAGGACTATTTGATCTGAACACCTTCTGTGGTTACAGACAACCAGCTGGTGGACACTTTGCACTAAACCTAAACCCATCTGGTCACTTTAGAAAAAAAAAACCAACACACACACACACACACAGCATACACTTTAAACTCTATTAAACAGCATATGTGAATACCACCTCATGACCACACACACACACGCACACACGGTCAATAGCATCATGTCCCCTTCAAAGACACATGTAGTTCTTCTTGGACTTACAGATTGAAACGTTGCCTCAAAAAAACGAGAATATAATTATTGGGAGCTTAGCAGTGGACAGACATCACTCTTTCATACCCTGTAATGAAAATGATAGTCTTGGACCTGAATAATTTGCCTGTGTGTGCGCACGCATACTCGCTTAGTCTGCCTTATGAGTTTCATAAACACATGCTACTCGTGTCTGTCTATTGTACAAGGGTTTGTGTCACATGGATGCATGTTTGCCTTGAGCCAGATGTAGAGAAGAGAACTGTCGGGTAGAAAACTGTTTCCTCCAGGATCTTTCCCAGGAGCAAAGAAGTATGCAAGAAGTTTTCTTTTGGCAACAGCAATAGAGTTGCAAAGCTATTTCCGGCATGAAACTCATCAGTGCGAAAGATGGTCATTTGATTAAAAAGTCTAACATTTACAAGAAGAATGTGTAAATAAAGATTTCTGGGTAAAAACGATAAACTACGACTTCCAAAAAAAAAAAAAAATGCATGTCACAGATTAAAAAAAAGAAAAAAACAAACAATTGGTCACATGTGCCACGAATGAAAGGTAAAGATTATGATGAAAATTACATTTTACAACATACAGTCCTATGTTTTATGTTATGAAATACTAAGCATAGATTAGAGAAAAAAAAAACCAAACAAATCAAAAACGTATTGCATGAGTTCCAGTTACGTTTTGAGGTGTTCACTTCATTGCTGAATTTACCAGAATGTCATGATTAGTGAAATAAAGTGAAGTCAATTATTTACTACCGGTACATTATGTGTGGAAGTAATGCTTTTTCTTTTTAAACAGGGACATCCAGTTCATCCAGGGTAACAGTGAAGTTCACATAATGTTACTTACGTTAATGACAGATCGGAAATAGGCAGCAACGTTTTTTGCTGAAACTAGATATCAAAACATAAAGCCAGAGACTATATCGTATTAAGTTGCTGTGTGATGTAGACAACACAAGCCAGACAAGCCTCTCTTCCCACTGATTCCTGAATTTTGCACTTCTAACATGACAATGATATCTGTCTCTAGCCCTGTTTAAAATTGCTTGTCAGTTACCATCCACTGCTTGTAGGGTTAAAAGGTCGAAGACCGGCGAGTGAATATGACGAGTTTATCTCTGCAGGGTCTCTGAAGCCGATGTGTTTGACCGACCAAACTGTCTGCCTGATGGATGCGTCCTCATTACACTCTCTGGCACAGGTCATGGATGTCTGCTTCACATAAGTGGTGACTTGATTTCTTCATGTCCCAAAGAGATGCAAAAAAAGGCGCTACACTGGATCAGCTGAAGGGTAAAAAAAAAAAAAAAACACACACACACACACACACACACTACACTTTGAACACACTTCTAAAACACTTCATTTTTGGAAGTGTGAGCTCCCAGTACAACCAGCAATCAAAAACACATTAACTGGAAAGCAATTACACAGTATCCATCTGGAGGTTTGTTGCCTTATATTGGAAGGATTTTCCTCAAAATAAGAACATTTGGGGAACTACACTAAACAAGCCTTCTTAGTTAGAGTAAAATGAGAAGATTAATATCACTCATGTCTGTATGCTAAATACGAAGCTACAACATGGAGATGCTGATTTTAGCTTTTTTTTTTTAGCTTTGTCACAAACAGTGGAGCATGGACCTGCAAGAAAATGGATAACTTCAATGTAGACGACTTAAGTCTGAACCAGAGCAGGGAAGAAACAGGGAAGTCTAAACTGAACAAAGGGTATGACAACAGACAATCCAGCCTCAAATACAAACATGACTGATTCAGTAATGGGGGACAGGTGATGGGGGTAAAACAGAAGCAGGGATCTGATAGGCTGGGGAAAGCAGATCAGGGATCAGGGCAGAACTGACGAGGGTGATGTAGAGCAGGTGAGGAGGAGCCCTGAACACAGCAGGGAAAGGGAAAAAAAACCAAAAAACTCAAGAAACCAAAATGCCAACAGGTCAAATACAAACAAACAGAGACCCTGTTAGAACACAAAGAAACCCACAAAAAGACTCCATGAACAAGACGGTAAACACAAGCACCCAAACCCATGAGTCCATGACAAGCTTGGCATGAACATGTGGAAAGAGCTACAGTACCTAGCTTGGTTCTATAGCCAAGAGCCAATGAGTATAAATGACAAAAATACAGGTTAGACTTGGATTTTGCTTTATGATCAATAAGTCATTGTCAAAAAAAAGTCCCCTTGTTTTACAAAAGTTTAAAAAATCCTTTCAAGAAAGGGTTAGTGCCTATGTTTTTAACTCAAGTCTTCTTCAGGGTTTATTTTGAATATAAGCAAATCCATGATATATAATCAATAGATGATTCTTCAGTATAGGCTCCAATACTTCACTGAAATGTGAAGTATATCTATATCACAGCAAATATTTTTACAGATATGGAACATAGTCCAACTCTTCATTCGGGCCTGGACTCTTAATGGCTGTTAAGTTGTTAAATGTCTCTTTATGATGTTAATGTTTCTTTACATTATCTGCTGCCCTATCAGGCATTTCTATGGCCTCTATACCTACTGCTTTGAATGAGTCCAGGTTACATCAATGGTGCTTGGTCATGATCATTTCCTGTGTAAATGACCTATTTGTACTCAGTGACTCTCTCTGTTTTCTTTTTATTCTCCCCATATAAAAATAACCACGAGCATACTACATGAGTACTGCTACGTATTGAAGTTAATGAATTCTTTTATAACAGGTTTTATTTGAGTGTATTACTCATATAGTATACCGCCCATGTGGTTATTTTTATGTGGCTCTAGCTGCTCACTTGTCAAAGTGTCTTTTGCTTCATTCACAACAACATCAGATCCAGAGTAATGGAAGTGCAGATAGGGTTGGTGACGTCTAACACACAGATCTGATCACTTGACACACCCTCTTTATTGACTACACCTGTGTCAGTTATCCGGTGCTACTCTGATTGCCTGGCAGCAATTTCCTTAGTATATCTGTGGCTTGTTTTCAATGCTCTTAAAGAAGTTTTTTTTTTTCATTTTTACAAAGCAGTGTGTCGTGGTATTTTTTTGTATATGACTCACAAAGCAAAATAAAAGCATCTAACATCTCTCTATTTTTTTGGTGTTATTTCCATCCTTGGATCCAGAGAGCACCTGCTTTTGTGAAGTCGCACTCGACAGCCAATCTACTGCCCTTTGCTTTCTCCATATGTATAAATGACAACTTGTGTCCAATCGAGGTCCTGGCAGGCTTTACTTTTTTGTTTTTACTTTTGGACAGAACCAAACTGAGATTGGATACATTAAAGTAGTATCAGTCTTATCTAACCCTAACCCATCAGACGAGTTAGTAAGTGTCCCTAAGTGACATTTGCTATAAAGAAAGTTTCCAAACAGGTTTCTTTGAATTAGCATAAAGCTGTGAGAAATGATGGCCAGGTGACTAATATTGTTCCATTTGTTTCCTGTTCTGTATTTTTCCTGTCTTACCACAGCCCATCCTCATGACACACACCCCACACACACACACAATACTTTCTGCTCTTTCTGCTCAATCACTTGTACATTTATGAAAAGGCCAATGCTGACTTGCTCAACACTGACACGCTTTCTCCAGTAAGCAGCACGTAGTCACAAGCGTAATTGTAAGAGGAAGGAGGTGACGTCACCCGAAACCTCTTCTCCTGCCTTCCACTCCGCACCGCCACACGTCCATCGCTATTCTCCATCTTCCTTCCGAAATTCGGGCCGTTGCGTAAGGGCAAAGTGCACAACGCCACCCAGAACTGGCAGTGAACCAACATCAGAGGATGTGACTGCACCAAAATGTAACTTTTCCTGAGATAAAGAAAAGAGGATGAAAGGAGGAAGGAAGAAATTAAACCCACGGTGAATGAGCAGACAACGTGAAAACCAGAAACGGCTGTTATTAAAGCTTCGATAGCATCTCCCTCAGTGTGAACTCGTGGGTCATGCATTATTATAAGTTAGCATTACTTTATTCAGTTTCCATACTTGAGCAAGCCTGACATTAAAGAGCTCTGTGTGTGTGTGTCTGTGTGTGTGTGTGTGTGTGTGTGTGTGTTGCTCCATCATTTACCCGACTCCACCTGGCTGTGATGAATTGGTATGACCCGTGACCCCTCCATCAGAGTGGTTGATGGTGAGTTATGCCTGTGGGTATCTCTGCCAGCTAAATCATTTTAGCTGGAACAGCTGCTGGTAAAACATCCTAGAAGGTTTTTTTTTTATTAAGCAGCGCTGTAAGGAAATATAATACTTTAAGGGTTTGACTCAGCACACATCACTTTGAACAGTAGCTGACTATTAAAGTGTCTATCAATACTTTGCCTTTTTGTACAGAGGCGTTGTCATGATGGGATCTGATAGGTCAGGACAACTCGGCGACTTGTGTGGGTTTAAAGGCATAGTTCAGCAATTTACTGTAGTGTCGCACCGTCTTGAAGTTGTGGGAGAGTGCAACACAAACACCAGCACATTTACACTGGAGATGCTCTTTATACACTCTTATGCTGTTGAAAATGGCTGAATTTGAAGTGTTACATTTTACGCTCTATATTTTCGTTTGCACAAAGAGCAGCTAAATTCGTCACATCTATTCCCAAACCTGTACTGACCTCAAATATTTTCACATCCTGCACCCAATTAGAAACCTGTCTAGTATCCAGATTTGATTGATATGCGGGCTGTATACAGAAAGGTTTCTGTTATTATTTGCACTGAAATACACAGAGGGTGACGAAAATGAAGACCAAAACCAGAATCAAGATGGGGCAAAGGTCATAGTCGGAGCACATAATAGGGACCATTGTACTAAAATGGGACCATTTGTCATTTAGCTTGAGGACCTGCACTTTGAGAACCACTGGTCTGGAACCGGTGGTCAGATAATAAGCCACTGTTTCCCCTTCCGCCTCCCGTCCTTTTCTTCTGTCTCCCTTCTTTCCTCTCTCCAACCTTCTTTCCTCCTTGAGGCTCTTCTCCCCTTTTTTTTACTCCCCAATCCATCATGATTTTGCTCTTTGTCCTTGTGACTGTCAGAAGGGAGACAATGTCCTTAGCAGTGAGTGGATCATGCATCTATGTTCCTTACTAAAATACCCATAAAAGCCCATCCAAAAACTTCCATTATAATACCCGTTAGCAACGACGGCGATAAATACAGGCGAATAAGGCTGGTTATTATATCTACTGAGGTGCAATTGATAAGTAAATCAACGAAGGCAGTGATTTGATAGAAGCAGAATGCCTGGAGTTCAAAACAATTATACCTCCTCTGTATATTTGTTGCAATGAAAAACAAAGATGTGCCGTTATCAGGGGTAATACTGAAAAGACAAAGATGTAAAGTATAAAATATGCATTTATATCAGTACATATTTGTCACAATTACCATAGAGTGTGTCACAAAGAAAAGACAGGGCTGGGCTGTTGTATTGCATTAAATGAATGACTCTTCATGCGGGGGTTGGGAACCCCCGAAGGGGATGCAAGGTGATTGATCAGATGGAAGACGGGTCGCCATTGAATTTTGTCCAGACTTTCATATGGTGCCCAAAGAATGAAACCAGCTGACTTTAGTGATCCAGTAAAATCATAGCTGCGGATCCACCCTGAGATCAGACGGATGGTTATAAGACATGTCATGTTCCCTTCAGCAGGAATTATAATAACTATGGTAATCACATAACTTTTCCTTTTTTTTTAGTGTATCGTCATGGTGACATGGTAAACTAAGATAGTAAAAAGCTATGTAACCTGCTACACATGAGCATGTTAACATTGTCACTGTTAGCATGTTGACATTTAGCTTAGCATTTGACTTACAGAGTTGCTAGTGTAATATCTTAACTCTCCCTAACTGGACATTGCTTGGCTATAAGGGTTGCAAGCCAAAAATGAGAATTGTGTGTGTGTTTAGATTGTGTAGATATCTAATAAACTAAACTAAACTACAGAAATAATTGCAGCTAATTTTGTAGGTTTTACTCATCAGAAACATGTGATCCCAAACCCCTCTATCTGCCAGTCCGCTCACTGAGTGAGAATTAGCCAATAGTCAGTGAATCACCGCATTGATTCCCTTCAGAGGGAATAGCCGTTGAATTAAACCGTAAGGTCACTAACAATGATGGGGGCTTTCACTCTTCACTCACCTCCGGGAATTGATGAAATCGATCCTGTTAAACTCAGTATGGCTTGATGCGAAGCCCAACCTTTCATGGCCACATACATACACACAAACAGTACAGTAACTGACACGTCTATAAGCAAAGCAGGCGGAAGGACTGTATGAAAGACGATACGCCTGTTTACTTGTTGACCTTTGAATGAACTGCGGTCGGTCTACCACCCATGGCGCCCGTGTCTCTCTGCGTAGGCCGAATTGCTAGATGTAATTACCCGACTCATACGGAAGTCCTCTGCAACACAACACAACACAACACAACACAACACTAAAGCCGGGTAGGCAGACTCAATCTGATAAAGTCCTGTAATTTGCATAAATTTGGATGAGAGACATGAAAGAACAAAAATAAAATGTAAAAAAAAAGCCTTGTGTTTGTTGTCTTTGCTTTGTGTGTGTGTGTGTGTGTGTGTGTGAGAGAGAGAGTAGCAGTAGGAGGCAGTAATTACAGTAACATCAACCTACACTTGAAATAAAGATGGAGACGGACGGTTGAATAAGGGATCAAAGAAACAGAGTGGGGTGTGCGATGATATGATAGACAGCTCTTTCTTTGCAACTGAAAAACTGTTTTGTCTTTAACTTGAAGACATTCATAAATTCGACTTCTGTACGCCAACATCCCACAAAAAGCCATTAACAATCACTGACTGTCAGCATAGTATATTATACTATAATTGTAATGGATAACTCTGACTTATGTTATCCTGACATTCTGGTTTTGGTTGCGTTGTTGGTTTTATTGCATGCCATATATTTACTCACACAGTATCCTACTTGTACCAATAGGACGTTGACATAAATGGGTTTTTTCCAATTTTGGTGTATAGTTGTAAATCCGATGAATTAAGCATTATTTCCTGTTAGCCATTTTTGACTGGAAGCAGATTGGGAAGCTGCACGAACAACACTTCATTCTGCCAATTTTCACCTTGATGATGCAAAATTTAAATATTTAGGAATTCAGAGTAATATGGATAATAAAAATCTTAAAAATCAATGCAACAGACACCAACACCAATGTTTTCATGCCTAACATGGTTCAAAAACTCATCACTTGACAGAACTTTAGTGTCTTTCCATCGATGGTCCCCGAGTAGTAAATGTCAACATCATTCAAATCCCGTTTGTGACTCAAGTAGTATCTGTAAAGAAAAGGAAAAAAAAGTCCCTGCCTGACCTTTCCGAAATCTTTGTTTATATTTTCGGAGTTTGTAAAGTATTGTAAAGGCCCCCCTAGAGCCAGAAGACATTTTACAACTGACTTTAAACTGGCGTCGGGACAGGTAAACTGATATTTATGAGTCAAAATCGAAGCAGTGCCCCATAAAAAGTCCATTGTATCCAGTTTATTCAGCATCATTTAATGCCAGAGGCATTGTCTGCTATTAAAGTAATGTGATGTGAGAATTCATCAAATGTTAATGCAGGTGCACAGTAAGAGAAAATCTCAATACTATAATTTAACTCTTTTGTCATTAGTGTCATTTACGTCTTTGCATCCTTGTTTGTGTGTGTGTGTGTGTGTGTGCATGAGGGGGGGGGGTCATCTGTGGCCCCGGTCTCCTTGGTAACACTGACTCATTTCCTGGTTAGTGTGATTGGATGACGTGAGTCAACAGATGTCCCCTCTGGGATCTTCATAATGAACTCTGTCTGGCACTCTGTCTAGATTGAAGCGAGGTACTCAATGGGACTGTAGGGAATGAAGAAATGGCTTCCATTAAATAAATAAATATGAACTAAATAATGAATCCATACATGAGTAACACGGTGAATATACATTAACCAATAAATTATGATAAGTCAATAACTTAATAAGCTAAAAAAAAAAAAAAAAACTATTAAAGATGCGCTCTTCATTCCTATTTTGACAGTTTTTATGGAACAAAATCGTTATGATGAAATGTTTCATAATTTCATAGCGACACTTTTAGTTGATAATGGCACTTTGACCGACTTTCATCTTGTCAGCCTTCAGCCAACCAACACACACACACACACACACACACAGTTCATTCGGTTGTGTTTTTTGGTTTCAATGCAATCTTCCTGTTTACTTTCTGGGTCACGCATTGCTCACTTTAAACAACTGCATTTGCTTCAAGGCTTTGTGGTTTTACTAATTGGTCTTTAAATAATTAAAGACTTTCATTCCAAGTTGACATATATCTCATTTGTACGAAAGCGATGCCTACTTTTCACAACAAGATTGATGGCACCATTTAAAAACAAATGATGGTACTTTGTAAGCCCTTGACTGACAACATTACAATACTTTTCACAGACCAGAAACGACATTGGTGATACTAAATAATTGGAAATGAACCGGGTTATAGTTTTGTGTGTGACCTGATCAGAGTCTGTGTCCACCCTGTATAGAGGAAGAACAGGACAGACGTGGTGATATCTGCAAACTGATGTTTGGATATGAAGAGGAAGCGCTCCAGTGAGAAACGCTGCCAGTTTTTTTTTGCATTTATTGGGAGGAGAAGAGAGAAACAAATATCTATCCATTTACCATGAAGGACAATATTTTGGCTCACCTCCCGCATTGCTCTGTGCCAGGGGAGAGGGGCAGTGGATTGGCTGACCTCAAAACTTGGCTAACTTTCTCTTTCTCTTTCCCGCTTCTCTTTTTCTCTCTGTCTCTCTCTCACACACACACACACACACGTGAACTGGCAAATGCAGACAGCGGTTGGTGCTTAAAGAGTCAATATTATGCACATTTCCAGTTCTATATTTATATTCAGGGCTCTACTGGAATATATTTGCATGATTTACAGTTAAAAAAAAACTCCTTATTGAAACTACCTTATTTATACTGACCCTTTACACAGCCTCTCAGTTCAGCTTCTGTCTGAAACAGGTCTTTTTAAGACCTCCGATCCCAATGAGCCCACTCTGATAATCCGGAGGCTATATGTCGATAAACAAAGTAGCAGGATTTTACTATTTTTGTTCCCCTGTTCTTTATTTAAAATGTCACCGTCCCAAATGTTTTGAGATGGAATCTAATATCTCTGAAATAATATCTTATATTTGAAATATAAGAAATGTAAAAACCTTAGCAACAAGCTTAGCAACTAAGGCTTTGGAACGGACGGCCATTCATGATCATACATCAGAAAATACATACATACATAGAAAAAGCAGGTTGCAAATTTAGCATTTAAGGTTGAGCCCTGACTTTTGACTTGCAGGGAGTATCTCTACATAGATTAACCTTTTGGAACATTGACCATATTTAGCATCTGACGTCATAACAGTATATAAATAACATGAGGCACGATATGGACCCCTTTAAGGAGTTACTGAATCACATGCAGGGCTAATAAGCCTTCTAATGGAGAGGTTACTATAAGATGCTGTCCACAGCTGTTCATGCATGTGACGAATACAGAATTTAATATTTTGGATGTGTTTTCTGCTAAAACGCTAGCACTGAAGGGAACTGAGGGTTTTTTTGTCTTCTATAATCATGTCATTTATCCTTCTTTGCCATGGTTGTTGTTGTTGTTATTGTTGTTGTTGTTGTTGTTGTTGTTTAAATCCATCATCAAGGTAAAGCTTGTTAGAATTTGCTCATAGAAAAACATATGGCTTGATGACATAATGCTAGTCACTAGGTCACAGATGTACACAAACATTCATAAAACCAACAAGCAGACTCAGTAAGATGTTTATTACTGAGTCTCTCTTATTTATTTTTATTTTTTTTTGAGTTTCTGACCACTTGTCACCTTGGCCTGAGGACTTTCGGAGGAGTTTCTTTATGAGCAGGTCCCTGTTTAGTTGATAAACTTGCCAGCAAAAAGAGTAACATGGCCACCTGGACAAATGCAAGTCCAATCTTTAGTCGCCTTTTTCATGTCTTTACTCTCCACCTACTCCTGATAAAAATGATCCTGCTGCTAAATGCTGTTTGGTGCTGGGCAATTAGCGAACCGTGGTTTTTTGAAACAGCTGCTGGCTAGAAACTAGGTTGATGTGAGAGGGCATTTGTCACTATATCAGCTTTATTTGACCAACATAGCGTTTTTTTGCGTTTCTTCCAAGTTTATCTTGTTGTCAGGTTGGAAAAGCTTCAGAAATAAAAAAGGAACATCAGGCCAATATCTATTCACTGAAAGGCCAACATCGGTCTGCTTTTAGTGTTGATTAGTGTATCAGCCTTAAGCTACATAGGTGAATCAGTAATAAAGCTAATGTACCATCATCCTGTCAGTCAGTCAATCAATAGTCCAATAGTGTTTTTTTTTTCTTGTGTGTAATACCTTTTAAAAGTCTCCCCACCGCTGTTCTATGTGTGTGTGTGATACATCCCACTGCATTTTTTTCTTTCTTTTTCCCGATCACAGTGTGAAGTCACTGTTGACTAACGTGACCCTGACCACATAAAACCTATATGTCCTCCGCCTGTCCCACATGACCCCAGCTGTGTTTACTGTTTGCTACTGTGTTTGATTCCCAGGACCTAGAAACGGGAGATCCTGGGAGAAACACTGCACACAAACACACTGCACACACACACACACACACACACACACGCAGTAGTTTCGATGGATGACTGGAAACCAGGACACAGAAGGCCAATCGATAAGTACAGAATGAAGTCTTTGTGCTCACTGTAACTGTAAAATGGTAAAACAGTTTGTTGTTCTTGTAGGCCATCGGCACAACAGAGGAAGGGAAAAAACAAAGAAAAAAGTATTTTAATGCTAATATATAAAAATAAGCTAATGTGTTTTTACATTCAATATGTGTATTAACATAATATGACAACAAGAATGTATATGATTATGTGAAACAACATAATAATTATTATTTAGTGTGTAGTTCCCCTTTAAAGTGGGCTTCTGCAGCACATTATCATGCTCGAACTAGGGTTAGTGTTTGACAGGTGTTTTTTTTTTTTTTCATTTTACATCTGCTGTGAAACGAGAGGCATTATGAAAATAATAACAACAGGGAGCATAATCAAAAACATCTGGATGAACAAGATGAAGAGTCAAGAAAGAAGAAGAAAGGGATTTTAGGAAAGAAGAGAACAAAGAGAGGAGGTTAATTATTGAGACAGATGGCCCAAAACGGTATACATTAACCAATCACAAAGGGTTTAACATATGAGGTAAGCGGTGAGGTCAGTACCTGTAGCTACTTCAGCATTGGATTTAATCTGTGTGTGTGTGTGTGTGTGTGTGTGTGTGTGTGTGTGTGTGTGTGTGTGCATTAATGTCAGCAAGTACTTGTGCATGTTTATATATGAGGTCACATGTTTGTCAGGACGCACTACTTTAACAAGGGACTGTTTATCAGAAATATAAAAGTCCTTCTTTGAACAGTCTTAACAGTGTAACGTGTAATTACATAAAAGAAAATTACACTTGTAAACATTTAAAAAAGAACATATAGCAAGTCAAATATGTTGTGACCGGCGCTGTTTGACACAGGTGTGTGTGTGTGTGTGTGTTAGTGTGTGTGAGAGAGACACAGTGCTCAGCAGAATAGAGAAACCCTACCGCTGCTTATAAGTGCATTATAAGGGATGTCTGCACATGGAGACCAAATGTCACCTTGGACAATTTAAGAGGTATGTTTTTCTTATGCAACCATATGCACGCGCACACACACACACACACACATACACACATTTTATATATAAATATATATATATATATATTTATATAAACACAATAGGACATAGCAGACGCCACCGGTACATTAGTTTGTCTGTGACCAAGGCGGTCATTATTAGAATAGTTGCTGTTGATGCAGACCTTCATTTAAACCTGGCTAATGGCTCACTGTCGCCCACACGTACCCCCCCCCCCCCCCCCCCCCCCCCCCCCCCCCCACACACACACACACACACACACACACACACTTACACATAATTATACATTCCAGGGACACATTGTCTCAGTATGGCGGTTCCCTATGCCAGTCTGTCTCCATGCGTCCATCTCTCTTTTCCTGTCTCCTCCATGGAGTCATTACCTCTATCATCTGGGTTGGACAATTCTGAATGATATGCAGTTAAGTGAACTGGTGGTAAACACACACACACACACACACATACACACACACACACACACACATTACTGTACTTTCTAATGACAGGCCCTCCATCGCTGTGCCACTTATCCCACCCCTTACATCGACCTTTATGTGACCTGCAAAATATGCTGTGTTTTCAGGAGATTATTCCAAACACACGTGTTCAAACGTTGCACACGTGTGTTTGCTATTTTCAGTGTTGTTTAAATGTCTTGTTCGAACAGTTATCACCCTATCGTGGACTCACATTATCTCTGGTGTGATAGCTGTCAGTCGAACGCGGACTAAACGGACGACTTTCAAACACTACAAACAAACACTCTGTTTGTTGTATGAAAGCAAACTTTATAATATGTGATTTTTTTGGCGTAATTTCAAAATCGAAATTAGTATTAAATCCATCTGCTGATAGTGAACAGCCCCCCTGCTGTTTCCAGTCTTTATGTTATCTCCTACTGGCTCGAGCTCCATACTTACAAATGTGAGCGTGGCATCAATATTCTTATCTCCTTCTGGGCCAGAAAAAAATAAATAAATGCATCTCTCTAAATGTCAAACTATTCCTTTTATTATATTCTAATCTTAATCCTAATCTAATCTCTAGTCCCTTGTAGAAATAGGAACCAACAAATTGTCCTCACTATGAATCTCACTCACACACACACACACTCAGACACAGACAGACAGACAGACACACACACACACACACACACACACACACACACACACTCCTCTTATCCCCTCTGTGCTGTATTTTGTCATCAGGCAGCATTATTAAAGATGTCATGTCTGTCAGAGACACATATGGACCAGTTTTATTTTAAATAATTCTGACAACTGAACAATTACACTCATCACACGCATAAATCTATATGTACACAAAACACACACACACACACACACGTCATACCATGAACAAATGCACATGCGCCTAAGCATACTGTAGATACACATCAATTGCCCGCCCTGCTTCTCCCTATTTACGAGGGCTTGTCTTTTTTCCTGTCCGCTTCCAGATCGTAACTTCACCCCCACACACACACACCCCCACCACCTCCTCCGCCTGCAGAGCCTCCGCAAATGAGATAAGAGCACTAATGTGATTGGGGGAGAGAGAGAGAGAGAAAGAGAGAGAGAGACTTTCTAATTTAATAGAAACTCCATCAGGCTAATGGAACTGTGGACTGACCACCCAGCCTCCATCACACACACACACACACACACACACAGTCATTTACTCTTTACTATATCGTACCGTGCAAGCGTGGGAACCTATTAGCATTCACCACAATACGTTGTGCCACGGAGTTAAATAAATACGCACAAAGTGGGGACACGGGAGGTTGAAAGAGAAGGATAAACCAATGAGTGTGATAGATGGGCTGGCAGGGAAGAAAAAAAATGAAATGATACTTGTAGATTGATGTTCAAAAGAAAAAAAACCCCAAAAAAATAAAAAATCCACCCCCAAATTAAAGGGAAGAAAGCACAAATGGAGGAGGGCAGACAGACTGATGTGACTGTTACTCAGTGCAGACAGTTCACCAATTATGGCCGCGCAGGTTTGTGTCTCTTGTTGAGGACGGGACGATGTGAATGGACACTGTTGAAGGTGGAGACAGTTTGGAGGGGAGGTGGAGATGACGGATGGCTGTTCACTCACAATCAGTCTGACACAACGGTAATAAATGAGTGTTCTCCTCCTCTTGCTATCTTACGCACACAAACATCACTGATTCTCATTCACAAAGAGGCTTGTCAGCTGATTTATTTCCACTTACCCTCTCAAGTGTGGAAATTTGGACGAGTGACAAAAAGTACAAACAGTACGTGTCCTTGAGCGGCACAGTTCTCGCTCTTCTCCTTCTTCTCTTGTTCTCTCTCTCTCTGTCCTCGGTCTTCTTCTTCTTCTTCTTCCTTTCAGTCGCAGCACTTCTTGTTCACCGTGGCTACATGAACAGGATGTCATCACATTTTCTTCTAGTTTGTGACCTTGATGAGATCAAATTTGAGGAACCTCGTACAGCAGCAAAATAAAAGTTTGTAAAGCCAAATACTTTTAATCAGAAAGACAGATTAGATCACTTTCGTAGCTCTCGAAGCAAATAAATTCATTCTCTGTGAGCGTCACATACTCGCAAGTAACGTTACCTAATGTTCAGAAGAAACCGTAGGCTGAAGTCAGCTAAGGATGAATGCCAAAAAAAACCAGGAGAGAGTTAACTTTTTCCTCTTCGTAGAGCATTCTTTTAAATTTCATGCAAACTTTATGCGACCTACTGTTTTGCATTGTCATTGTTCTTGGGAGCAGACGGTTTTAAATGTGTCTACTTTAATTACACAAGTGGAACCATCAGAATAGACTTTAAAGATACAAAAAAATTACAAAAACATTATTTAAAGTATATATATATATAGTTACACTTCTATCTAAAGAGATATGATAATGTACATATTGGTTCCTGATTGCACATATTATATGTAGAAGTATAGATTACATGTGCATGACTATATGTACATAGGCCTGATGTAATTAAAAAAAATAAAAATAAATAAAAGATCATACCTATATCTTGGTGGTATTATGGCATTTTGGAAAATCATATGCTGGTCTAACAATTAAAAGGTCAAAAATGTAGTATGATCAAATTTACTAGTCTGGATTTTGATAAAACTCCCCCCGTGTACGTAAATGAGACCTAAACATCTGTGTGCTTTTAGCAGTATATAAGCTGTGCTCTGTAAAAAACGGGAATAAAAACATAAACTGCTGCCAAAGCATGACTAGAACAAATAATTACAGACGAGTGGCATAAGGTATGCAGACATAAAAATACAAGACAAAATAAGTGCGGCACATCATCTGGATAGACGACATGGATAATCTGGCTAAGTAATACTATTACTGTAAACTGAAGTATGCAAACAACTGAGGAGGACTGCCTGTCTGTCTGTCTGCAAGTGTTGTGCTGTCTCACTTATCATCTCTTTCCCTTTAGTCACTGTTGTTTTTGGTCTGCTGCTGCGGCGCATATGAGAAGGGGATGAGGAGGCTGTTGCTCTCAGGAGGAGAGGAGAGGCAGGGCTTTGATCAGCAGACTGATTACTGTTAACATCATTCGTAATGAGATTACTGCATACTGGATCATAAAGGGTCCATTGTGTGTCACATTGATTTTTGCATGTGTGTAGTACAGCTGGTAAAAAGATCCATAACTGTCCGAATGCATTATACATTCCATCTTCTCTTAACAGCCAATATGATATGATAAAGAGATTCATACACAGGCGCATGTAGACAGACAGCAGCTTCCACTGGCAGCCACGCTAATATCTCACTGTGACACTGGGATCAAATTTTATTGCTCTTAATCGAGATAAATCTTTTCACTCCCGCTTTTCTAAACCTTTTTCTAGGTTTTAAGGCTTGTGTGTTTGACGTGAAGAATTACATGCAGCATCCAAGCAGATCCCCACTGTAAGTCATGAAACCTCCAGAAGATCCCTAAAGGATGCGTCCACCGGTGTATAGGATTTTAAAAATCAGGATCATAAATATCGTTAATAAATCTCCATGCTGGTTTGGAGATGTTTCTCCCATAATGGGTCTCTGATGCAAGGCCTGACATGGTCCTTCAATATCATGAACACACACACACACACACACACACACACTGTCGTTTATTTTGAGGTAATCTCACAAACAGCATATAAAGATTTACTAGCACATCAAATGTACATTAATCCGCAGCTGAATATAGGTGGAAATAGTAATACTACTGAGTAATGTTTGCTACAAACTACAAAGCCCAGCTGTTTTTGAAAATGACATAGTCATTTCTAAAAATGGAAACTTGTATTTGTGAGCCAATTTCAAAGATTTATGTCTTCCGGATGAACAAATGGGCCCGTGGGGGGGGGGGGGCGATCGCAGACAAGGTGATGGTTGATTTTGGTCCTTTCCTGGGATTTATTGACAATAACAAAAATACAAAGTGCCTTCTTTTATCTTTTAAGATGTACTCACTTAGTCTTGACATATAACCCAATGAGACATCTCCGTCAGCCTCTGGCTCAACTAACACCAATAAACCAAGAAGCATTTTAAAGGGATAGTTTGACATTTTAGGAAATTCACTCATTTGCAACACGTGATGCTATTTCTGCTCCTATCTGTGTTATTTATAAGTCAGTCGCTGATCAGCCAACTCTGGATTAGTATAATAAATGGTGTAATGGACCTAATTTGTTTACTTTATTTATCTCTTGTGCATCTTTTATTCTTTCAAACATTCACAAACACTCACAAATGCATGCACACACACCCTCTTAGCACGCACACACACACACACACACACACAGACTCCTGCCACATTTCCAGTAACAGCAAGTTCAGTTAACCGACTGACTCAGTGTGTGTGTGTGTGTGTGTGTGTGTGTGTGTGTGTGTGCGTGTGTGTGTGTGTGTGACAGTGGGAATGGGAAGGTGTGTAGAGGAGTTGTATAGGAACTGGTTGTGGATAAAGTGACGATATGTGCCAAGGATTGGTCTACAGGAAGACACACACACACACACACACTGGGGGGCGGGGGGTGACTGTGGGTGAGCTGGGAACATAAATGGCAGACGGGCCCCAGAGTGGACTGATGGAAAATGTGCCAGCTGGCAGAGGAAGCTGTGTGTGTGTGCGTGTGTGTGTGTGTGTGTGTGTGTTGAAGATAAACCCTGAGTGTCAGGACAACCACTGCCCTGTCTTTACTATAATACTGTGCTCATTTTCTATCTGTCTCAACCATCACCTGCAGCAGTTCCTGAACAACATCGACTAGTTGTAGATATTAACAACGAGGCCTCATTCAGCTATTCATGGCAGCAGCTGTTTTGGCATTAGCCACATAAATCCAGTGACATTCCCTCCTTCTAAAAACAGCTCGCCCACAAAGCCCAGCTACTAGATCACTGTGGCAGCCGCTGATTGGAATCAGCAGTGAGGCCTGTTTAGCCTGGCAAGGACGACAGAGCTGACAAAAGTGTGTTCATAAATATAGAAACATACATTCACCTCCCTCGGATGTTTTCATGTTTTAATTTAATAACAATCGTGAATTTGTGGCTGGATTTAAAAGCCTGTTCACTAGAGCTGTAATGTTTGGTTGATCAACAGAAAATTAATCGGCATCTATTTTGATGAATCGCAAGGAAAATATTTGATGGTTTTAGATTCTCGGATTTGAGAATTTGCTGATTTTTCTTTTCTTTTGATTTTTGATGTTTTATAGATCAAAAACAATGATTGTGATGATTAATAGAAAATATCTACTGTTCAATCTTGATCTCCTACTATGATTCAACGTCTACCTGTAGAAAAATGTTCTCAAACATTATTATTCATATGAAGTGAGATTTTCTTTTTGTATCAGTAGTATTACCTTGTTACCTGCAAACCGGAGTTGCCATGGCTGATACAACAAACCCCCCCCTTTCACTATACACATGTACACACACACACACACACACACACACACATACCAGCTCTTCCTGCATATATACACACACAGGAAAAGATGCATGCAGCTGTTCACAAAGTGGGACAGATAAGACAAAAGAAGCAAAAACGGAAAGGGAACTTTTCCTGGAGATCAAAACTAAACACACACACACACACAAACTCTGTTTGGAAGTAGGAAGTGGAGAAAGGAAGCGTAGAGTGGCTGCTGACAATACCTTCAACATTCAACTGTTAGGTCAGACTCTGCTGGAAACTCATTCATCCACAGCCACCGTTGGTCTGAAAGATTTACAGACTCATGTGAGAACTACTGGTAAGATAGTGCTCAGCGGGACACACTTTTGAACATTTCTGCAGATTTTAAATGTTGTGTAAAACAGCCATAAATGAACCAGTTTAGTTTAGTTCAGCCAACAGAGACAACAGAGTCTAATGAAATGATTTATACACAGTATGTCTCCTTCCATCAGGTATTAACATGCAGACAGCAGTGTCTCTCTCTATGATTAGACAGAAGTTAAAAAAAATAAAAAATTAGATTTGCCTCTCAGTGCACCCAGTAAAGTATGACCTGAATATCTGATTACCTACACAGCCTCTGGAAGCTGTCAGAGACCGGCTACATTCAAAACATTAAAATATATTATACATGTTAGATTTTATAATACAAGTATCATAAATAAATCACCTTCTGGATAAAGATAAAATCCAGGTGTTAAAAAAAGCCAGTGTGACACTCGATAACGAAGATAGTTGTAGCTTTTTAAATGTCCAACTCTTGTATCCACATGTGTGGAAGAACATCAACTGATAAATCTACATATGCGTGGAGCGTTGCGAACCAGTGGTAACTAATTACTCACAATCTGCTGAGAATGCAGAAATGAGAAGCAGCTGAAAAGGACACCACTCCTTAAACCACAAGTTATCAGTGAGGAGGAAAGGGGAGTAGAGGTGACCTGAACATAAACGTGGGTGGGTGGGTGGGTGGGGTGACAGAATCAAGGGATGAATCATGATACCAATATATAGATATACTTTATTAATCCCAAAAACTGGGAAATTAATGACACAGGAGATATCATACAGTGTTAGACCTCAGCTTTTAGATGAGGAGCTGATATAGTGATGGCACGGTGTGGAGATCAAGGTCATATTAAGGGTGGGGATAAGTGCATGTGTTTAGAGCTGTCCCAATGGGTGAAGGTGAAGATGAGCATGGGAATAAGTGAGCGGCAAGAGGAAGGGGGTGACGTATAGACAGACAAAGTTCAGGACCAAGCCAAGGGGGAATCGCAGGGTGTGGATGGGAAAGGACTCTGTGTGTGTGTGTGTGTGTGTGTGTGTGGAGAGCCTAGCGTGGTTTAAAAGTCCCTGCAGACCCGTATCCTTCTCTGTATAAGTAGATTCCATGGCTGGGCTCTTCATAAAATGCAACATGTGTTAGCCCTTTATTTCTGGCTCAGGTTCTGGCAGGGTTTCCCTGGCTCGGTATCAACACTGGAACCAACATGCAAAAGGTCAAAGCTAATAATGTGGCGAGGAAGAGCTGGGCTCAGCATTAAGACGGCTAGTAGAATAGATGGAAATTGGGAGCGGCATGGTTAACACATGAAACAAAGCAAGAAAACTCAGCTTGACTGCCAAGAAAAAGCAAGACCGAAGCGTTACGAGACGCACGTGTGACTAAAACGCTGACTTAACACCAGGCATTGTATTATACCCAACCTCTGGTTCTGCTACAGATAATAGAAAAGACGACGGATTGGATTTCTGTCATCATGTATAATCTATATAGTGCAGCGTTTTAATGGCGTGTGATTTTTTTTGCAAGTGTGATTGAAGGTAATGGAAGACTGATTGCCTCTTGTGATTTATTAACGAGAAAGCTATTAGGGGCTGAGTGAGGCGCTGCTGCCGCTGCCAATTATCGTTAGATCTAGTTCAGACCAGTCAGCTAATTGGTAAAGGAAGAGTGCAAAGCTCATTCAGCATCTCTTTTTTTTTTTCTACAACCAGTGGATCTGTTGAGAGAAGTTAGGACCTAAGTTTCCAGTCAAAGGTTTTGGAAACACCTTCTTATATGTTTCGACAAGGGTGGCAAGCACTGACCGTAAAGCCTAGACTATCATGAGTGAAGACTTGGGAATCCTTATTACTTTCATTGGGACTTGGATCAGAGTCTGACACCCATAATCAGGCTGTCAGCGTCACTGGATGCTACACCAGTTAATATCCCAGATTCCGGAGTAGGGTGAGGCCTGGTGAGGCTGGGAAAATCTGGTCATAGAGTGTCCTTGGGGTTGATGCTCTGCCCAGTTTGGCAGCTTTGTCCATGGCCTCCAGTGCCAGTTAATATCCCTTCCCCTACTCCCTACCCTCTAGACAACTGGCTGTCACACTGGGTAATTCCGCCACAAACACACACCCTCACAACCACAGACGCATAGCCGTCTCCAGAGCAACCAAACATGTGAAACAAATCCCCCTCCCTCTGGAAAGAACCCACCTGTTTCTTGTGAAAAGAACACATTCGTCCAGCGTCCATGCTTGCACGAGTCATGGTGGGTGTATCTGTAAAGAGAATGCCTCAGTCTGTTGTGTTTTTGTGAGTAAACTTGAAAAATGTTGCTGATCTCTTGGCATCATTTATAATCCGGTAAACAGTGTAAGTGTAACTACAGCCACAGCAACTCCCCTGCAGCTTTGTCAAGCTCAATTTGGCTCAGTGTTAGCAGTGCAAAATTCAAGCTGTTCGCGAGCGGAGGAAGTCAGGCCCTTAACTCCTACACTCTGAACATTAAAAAAAAATGGCCAATTTGGTGTCTGAGCTCTTGCTGGTTTGATCGCTGATGTGTGAAGAGAGTACCTCAATGCCTCACAGCCCTTGTTAATATGAGATGCAGCATCTACAGCCAATCATTTTTACCACATCAGCCATGGATTTGTGGTGCGGCCTGAGAATCCTTTTTTAATCCCTCTAATTTTTTTTTCTCTGCTCCTAATCCTTTTTTAATTCAACTCTCTGAGTGACTTACAAGGAGTCAGGCCTAAGGAGTCTGTCAGGTTTATTTTGGCGGGTCCTGTTTTCTCAATTTAGGACCTGTTTCAATATGTCTGGAAGAGCACAATAGAGGAAGACTTTAAGAGTTTAGGTAGGACGTGTTGTCTGGCTTCAGGCTAAAAGACAGATGCTTTACGTCTGTAGCCATAAAGCTCAACGCTGCTGCCGAGTTGAGGATGAACAGATAACTGATCGAAGCTCTGACTTCCAAAGCCTTTTCAAACACACCTTCAGGGTTATCTCTGTTTTACTGAACACTATCAGTATTAACCACATGCCCTGACCTTTAGCTTCAAACTGGTGGGTCTATTTTTGTTTAGTCTGATGGTCAGTTTGTCTGTCTCATCAGTCCATTAGCTAACGAGACAGACCAGGCTAAAGGTCAGAGGTCGGAGGAGAAAAAGAAGGAAGGAAGGAAGGAAGGAAAGAAGGAAAGAAGGAACATCAGCCAAACAGTAAAGAGACAACAAAAGGAAGAGTTGAGTGACTCTTTTGTTTTCAGATGGGTGTAGAATGAGAGAAACGGAGAGTAGGATAGTAGAAGTAGGAAGTGGAAACAAGACTAAAAGTATTATCTATTTACTATATAAATAAATGGTGGTGGGCATATTGTATTAATTAGTGTATAATGTATGTGAAAAAAACTTTACTTTTTGCTAACAATCCCTTTGTCCCTTTGTTTTAATGTAAAAAATGAGTGTCATGCTAGTCTACGGCTATCATAATGGCAATGATTCATAAGTGTTCAAAATCAAATTAACTTCTCACTATAGAGTAAACTATCAAGTGCTTATTAAATGTGGAATGAATGAGTGAACAAGACACAGCCCGTCTGCAGCCACGCTATCGACTCTGAGCTTTGAGCTAACGGCTAAAAGCAGCAAGCGTGCTCACCATCATGGTTTAGCATGCTAATGTCATTTATTTTAGTATATGGACATAAATCCAAGTCAAATACAACGTTTGAGCTGATAATGCACTATATGGAAAGTACGGGCTCACCAAAGTTATTACAATTCGCCCTGAGGGGAACATGAATGTGTGGAACCAAAATTCAAGATTCATATTTAGTTAGCAATGCTAGCAGCGTGGCTAAAAGAGTTGAGCGACTCCTTTTGTTGTCAGGCAGTAACAGCGAGAGAAACACCGAGTCAGTGCTTTTCAGACAGTAAAAGTATAATAAATACACTTGCAATAAACGTATCATCAAATCCAAGTACAAGAACGCAACAATATGACGCCTGGAATGGCTCCTTTGCCACCAACCACCAGCGGCCAGTCAATCTAACCTCATCCACCGCAATGTGATTATTGGGTCTACCGCTGCCTGGAATGCTCTTTAGAGGTCTGCTGTGTACATGTGAATTGTCAGTGCCTGCTGTTTGCTGACAAATCATGTATTTCCCTCCCTCTGCAGTGCCCCTTTCCTCCTGGCTTACGACTCTCAGCCACAAGTCTCTTACACCCGAACTTCTAATAAAAACTAATACGGCCTCTCGGGAAATCAAGCCAACTTTTGCTGAGGAGTGGCACCAACTCCAAGTATCCCATTGTGCTCTCTCTCTATATATCTCATTCTACTACTCCCCCTCTGTCTCTCACTCTCTCTTTGCCTCTCTTTCTCTTTGCCACTCACCCACTTTGCTACGGCTATTTCTTTCTCCCTGACCCCCCACCTGCCTCTCATTGCAGATAAATGTCCAGCTGCAAAAAGAGGCTTCCACAATATGGTTATTGTGTACACTGGGCATTTATATGGACGAGGGGGCATGATCCCGAATGGCAAATTCAATAGTCTAGCTTTTAGTGTCGTCACAAAAAGATCATCCCTTTCTTCAGATTTTCCATCTCGGTCACAGAGAACTATTTGTCAACTTAGTCAAAGAGTGGACGCGACCATCGCACAGTGGAGCCCCTTCAATCTTAATAACACTTATTTGCCTTCAGGGATAATTTGAGAATCAATTAACCTGATAAAAGACTGAACGGTAACTCATTTTCATGTAATGTGATGTGATGAATCTGCTGGATATTGCATTAGCTTTGAACAAAAGCAAGAGCAATCAATGAAACTTCCATTATCATAACTGATTTTAAATCCATAACTTGTATGGTTACACCGACAGGGGACCTGATGAGGGTGAGACTCAGGGAGCATCTTCACCTACAAGAATCCACTTTAATACTTTCTAACACACTAATACATTTGGACACCTTTTTCTGAAGGAAAAACTCTTTATGTGATTGTCAGTAAATCTTATTTTGGTCTTTGCTTTGGTCACTGCTTAATCACCATTGTGCTGACTTACTTACTTTTTTTAATGATTTTTAATTTATCTAAATATGGAGCGTTGTTTTAACCATCCCATTGTTAGACAACCTATGTTCATTTTCAGCCGTGTACTCCACTGTCCACTAGCTGATATCTGCTGCCACCTAGTGTTAAACATCAGGCATGACATCTGAAATCTGATGCAGTCGGATACAGTACTACTAACATATCAAGGTTTATTTTACCATCATGTGGGTGGATTCATTCAGAATCTCTGTCAAAAACTTCAATTCAGTCTTTCAATTTCATCAAAAGTATACAACAGGTGAATTCATGGATGGAATGGATGAATTAAACATTTCCAAGAATAAAGATTTCTCAGGTAGGATGTCAAAAAAAAGTTTATTTTTCTACTTCTTCAATATAAGAAAGGCAGTGCTGGTATGAGGAAAAGAACACTTGTTTCAAAGCAAATGTGATAGTTTGACAAAGCAGAAATACATGGTGGTATAACACAAATAAAATAAAATATTCTAACTTTTGTTTGCTGTTAAGTTCCACATCAGAAACAACAGATTTATAATGAGGCAGCACCTACGTGTTTGGTTTCTGGAACCCACGTAGGCTGGAAAGTGACGTTTATTGCTTTTAGATCCTTTAGGAATTTCTGATGTTCTTCTAGTCTAATGAATCTTAAAACCCGTCTATATAATAAACCTGACTTCTGCTCTCGACCACGAGGGAAATTCTTGTAACAAAATTATCCTACACTAAGAAATTAACGAGAAGGTGGAAAAGTCAGCATATAAGACAACCTTTTATACAGAGATTACAAAAACACTTTGTATGAGGTCTCAACAATGGAATCAGCCATTCTTATTGATCAAAAAATGTGGGGGAAAAAAAGTGTTGCATTTATAGTGATATAAAAGTATAAAATTTTGAATTTTTTTGAATTTTTTAACCTAGAACCAACATGTTTTTGCACTATTCCTGATATATGACTATCAAGCTGACTCCTTTTTAACTTGATAAATTAATTCATCAAGTTACTATTTAACCTATATAAAGGTGAATATGGTAATGCTGCAGCGTTGGGTAGATTACCTATAGACACCAACGCACTGCAGGACAACTTATTTGATGACAAAATAAAGAAAGCAGCAGTCTTTTAAACTGCCTTCAATGAGGCAGTTCTGTACCTGCATACACACATGTGCAGCAGTCTACACACATATTAGAAATACATACAACTGACAGAGTGTATCATATGTAGTGTAAAAAAAATTGTATCAGTGAGGTATATAGCTGAAATGTCACACACACACACACTGCACGTTTATCTATCCCATCAGTTCTGTATCTACCTTTCTCTCTGCTCCATCCCTCCTTCCTCTTTCTCTCTAAAACACCCCGGGGATTAGCCGGTAAGGCACGGCATCAGTGTAGCGCTTCCAGTCCTTTCCATACTTGCTGCTGCAGCGGTGCTCGTCGCGCACGCAGCGGTGGACCAGCAGGATGGTCATGTAAACGATGTAGAAGTATGGCAGTATGTGGCCGAAGCCGCAGGCGGCACAGTACGCCAGCGAGCCCATCAGGTCGCCGGTGTAGTTAAAGTGTCGGGCCACGCCCCAGAAGCCTGATGTCAGGAGCTTGCTGCGGTGGGAGCCTCCGTCGGCGGAGCGGTACGAGCACTCGATGTATGCTGGCTTGCGGCCCCAGATGGAGCAGGAGCCCTCGGTGCGCCGGAACAGGTCCTTCTGGTGATTGGTGGAGCGGAAGATGTAGTACCCAACGAGACCGAGCAGCAGGACGGCCACGGCGTGGACGCTGGAGAGCTGGACTGGGTGGTACACCAGGTACAGACCCTGAATATCCAAAAACAGATTCACTGTCAAAACCAACAGTAATCCATGTAATTTAAAAATCTACACATCATTTTTGATAAACTTTGATCAAATATCTGACAGCGCATGCAGCTACAGAAAACTAAAGATGTAATTTCATATCACTTAAATTAATGTGTGCGTGTTACCTGCAATGTGTACAGATACGGCAGCCAGACACAGTCTCCCCAGCCCAGGTACCATCCAAAGTGGTCATGGCAGATATCAATGGTCTTCAGGTACCACGCCTCATTCCAGAAGAAATCCAACACATAAATAGCCTACAAGGAAAAACGCAGTTGACATAATTATCTAGTAGTTATTAAGAAACCAGGATGAGAAGAACATTGACTTCACTTTTTATTCCTACTGCAGCTTCAGAGTCAGCAACCTTCAACTCAAAGTCAAGGAAAAGCCAAAATTAAAGCACACACTGCTACTACTGCTGCAGGTTTAAAATCCCCCTTAATATCTCCTCACCTGCAACACGTTGACCAGAATCATGGAGTTTGTGACGTGGCCGTACAGTTCTTGCTGCTTGGCCATGTAGGACAAGTTGATAAGAGTCCAGGCTATAATGCCGGGGCGGCCATTGAAGAAAAGCTTGAAGTCAAACCACTTGCCAATGCGGGGGTTGAACTCGATTCCCATCATGTAGTTGTAGAAGATGTTGCCTGTGAACTTGCTGTAGAATCACAATAAATAATTTCAACTCTGAATGTTGCTACTGCCACAAATTTACATCCAGTACACTCAATGGGGGGGGTGCAGTCATGTTTACAGTTTACAGGTTACGCTCAGAATCAGACGTTAAGTCACAAAAGGTAAAGTTCAAACACCTCTTCTCTTGAGTTATCATGTCACGCGAGTATCAGTACTTACCAGTCCTCAGAGTTTGTGGGGAAGAGGTAGGCCTTTATGAAGGCAAAGGTGGACACGACGTAGCCCAGTATGTTGGTGCACCACATCAGGGGGATCCAGTTGTCGAAGATGATGGTGGGAGAGAACCAGTGGAAGTAGTGGGCGTTTGCAAACCACAGGGCGTGAGTGATCAGCCAGCACTGCAGCCCGTTGATCTCATACTTGTTAATCAGGCCTTGAGATTTGGGAGACAACACATGAGCATGGTTGGCTTCAAAGATCTACTTTTGTTTTGTTTCCAAAAAGGGTCAAACTGGTGTATGAGTGTTAATAAAATGATGAGCGTGTGTATGTGTATGTGTTCATTACCAGCAGGAGTTCGTGCTCCATCCTGCACGCCACCAACATAGCCAGGAATAAACTTGTGAGTGACATCAGGAATACACATATACAGGAACACCTGAGGGACGACACGGCTTGTTTTTTATTTTCTTGTTAGGCTAGAGAGCTTTTTTTTCCCTGAGCTGCACCTGACATGTTGTCATTTGTCCTGCTTTTCTCTTACCTGGAAGGCCACCCATATGGAATATATCTTGGCAGCAGACCAGGTGAAGGAAGGTGCCCGGGCCCAGATGGAGAGCAGAGTGCTCTCTCCGTGATACAGCTCAAACAGAGGCTGGCTGATAGAACACTGGTACTGGTCGCAGGCCATCACGAAGTAGAAGACGATAAAAGGGGCAAAGCAGAGGAGGGCGATCACGCTGATCAGGGAAAACCAGTCCACCTCCCTGAGAATGAATCACATAGATAGTATGAGGCCAGATGAACATGAACATGAAACCCAGGCGTTGCCGTATTAATACTTCAAACAATAAATAACATGCATTATTGTCAGTAGTGAGGCTGAATAATTTAAGTTAAAGCCATAATCAACAGTGTGGCTCTTAAGCTTTGTATTTCCACACATGCTGCAAGTGTGTGCACGATGCTGTAGTAAGGGTGACACACTGCACCTTGGTGCTGTGTTTGTTTCGTAGACTTTACATAACCAAAAACACTAGAACCAAAGTGTAAGGAATGGACGTACCTTACCTAAAGTGTATTTCATACATTTAGTACATTTGAATCCTCGTCTACAGGGACACTTCTCATGGTACCTTTTTACCCTATTTGCTAACGATTCTCACTGTGTCTTAAAACAAAGGTATTTTTCCTCATCACTGCCTGTCATGTCAACAACAACAACACCGCCACCACACTGTTATGGAACTAAAGTAGTTCATTGCAAGTTACCAGACCACCATCACCACCTTTTAGCTTAGTGTGTCTCTCCATCTCTGTGTATTAGTGTTTATTTGCATATTAGTAAGATAAACAGAGAAAGATCCTCCCACCATGTCATACCAATATGATGCTGTGGTATTTAGTCTTTAGTTGTTCCCTTGTAATAGAGTGTTTTGGTTCAGCTAAGTAGTAGCTTTAATTAACAGGTCCAAATCAAGCTGTCATAAAGTTATGGTGAAGTGTTTCAGGGTATCACATTACCAGGTGAGTATCCTGTAGCACAACATGAACTCACCATGCTCTCCCCCACTGTCCTGGCTCCTCCATCTGTCCGGATGTCTTCCCATTGGAACTGTGCTGGGTTCGTCTCCTCGTTGCCTCCATGGTCACTGCACCGTTCATCCCTAGTGACAGATTTGTAAGATCAGGTTAAGATCAATTATACAGTGGTGTGCTGTACTTTGTACACTTAAACATGTGCAACATGCAGGGGCATTCACAATTAACACCATAAAAACAACTAAAAAGCTTCCTCGTTTTCCACAATTTGAGTGTGTGTGTATGTATGTGTGTAAATGCAGTTCGGTCTCAAATGCATTCATAAACAGACAGCGAGGTAATTAGTGGAATTAAAGTGCATGGCCTTGTGAGATAACAAACAGGGCCTTGAATGGAGGCCAGTTTGATAAAGCTATAGCTTGTATAATAAGCTGTCTGGATACACTGAGGCCACTATATTTATTCAACTACTGTTCTCTTAATTTGAAAATATGTTTCACACTCTCACTCACTCACTCACTCACACACACACACACACACACACACACACACACACACACACACACACACACACACACACACACACACACACTTCTGGGGTAAAAGTAATGTCATGTCAGCTGGCTTTATCCACAAACAATAGACAACTGTGTGAACTCGGCTATATGAAAAGACCTGGATGCCTTTCAGCCTTGTCCAACATGTTCATATTTAGCTTCCATGTTTTTTAGTAGTTGTCCCGCACACAGAGGCAGGAGGAGCAACCCGCCATTACATAACGTTAACAAAAAACAAAACACCTTTTTAACAAAATATATCTGATGCTAAATCGACGCCACATTGATTTAACGACCGTTATCCTTTGCCCCCTGCACGACGTCTCCGTTAACGTTAAATAATGGACATAAAGTAACGTTAAACACACGCTATAGATGTATTATCCACCTGAAGCTGACTCACCCGTAGATAACCGTGAAGACTGACCGGGAAGCTAGCGGCGCCTCTTCTCTTCTCCCCAGGTGTGGATGGTTATCATGGAACCGCTGGAGAAAACTCACCGCAATGGTTAACGTTACACACCCGCCCATAACGCGACTACGTATTAAAATTCAACCAATGGTACCTATGCGGAGGCGGGTCTGAGCTGCAGCCCTGTCCTCTGATTGGCTGTTACTAACTGGAACCACTAGCACCTGATACGTTGGCCACTGCTTGAATGGTTTAGAGAAGGTAAACAATAATGAGCTGGCAACGTTATGAAACACCTGTCATTATCCCCCTTGTGTCCGCCTTTAGTATCTCAGCTTTCCTAAATAACAGGTTCACTTGTTATAAAGCGATAATAGGCTGCCAATACATAATTATACTTTGTATTTTGCTAGCGTTTTACTTTGCTACTTGTCAATAAACACACCAATCAAATTCAATAGAAGATGTGGCACTTCCTTTTTTTTCACTTTCTCGCCTGGAGTTCTAGTGGAGGATGAGTACAGTCTCCTGTGTGATCTAGATAATACTAAAAATGAAGTGAACATTAAAGATTAAAATATGAAATGTTCATTACAGTAGAATCTGATTGTCATGGGTGGATGCAGTGGTGTGAAGGTGCTGCTGTATATATTGTGTTTTCCAGGATTTCTGCCTCAGAAGAATCAAGAATCAATCCAGAATCCTGCTGTTGTCAAGTGCACGGTTTTCCGATGCATATGATGTGGAAAAGTTCATGGTTTCATAATGGGATATGTAACACTTGGGATGTAGGCAGTCCTGTATTTTTGTGCAAGTGTATGTACATCAAGTTACCACTAGAGGGTAGTGCTCAGCTGTGGCACAAAACCTACATTTATGGATGTTACGGAAAGCTGACGGATTTGGACATGAAGCATTGTGATGCATCAGGAAGAGCACAGAAGTTGCAATCAGCTACCAGCTGGTGGTCATGTTGTTTCCTTTTCGGGGGGATAGCTAGTTCTCCCAGCAGATCCTCAGGTTCTTTGAAAGCCCCCCGTAAACAGCAGGGCATTTTCTGCCAGCCTCCACCCACACTGAATGTCAAGACATTAAAAGATTCAGTAGTCCGCTGTTTTCAAATGTTTTTTTTTATTAATATTTCTCCATCCAGTGTATCCACTGTGTAACACCCACATCGGTGGGAACCAGCTGACAAGTGGATTCTGAAATGGTGGGATTTTCAGGCCAAACCTGCCCTAAAATAAAGACAAGAAGAGAAAATAAACTAACCCACTGTCCACATTTGAATGTTTCATATCCCAAGCAAAAAGAAATATCTTCCGCAGAACATTTATAGCACATTTGAGTCTTTGAATAAATAAGAGGATAAGGGTTTTGTTGGTACA
>CM072862.1:5287500-5312500 GCA_036937835.1 Pampus argenteus | reverse complement strand
CACAAGTCAACAAAGTCCTGGAGATGTTTCCTTTGGAACTGAGTTCACATTTGGAGTTGTACTGCTACAGCATCACCAGTAAACCAGTAAACACTTTTAATGCCTATAGATGAGAATAAATAAAATGGTGATTTCCATTAAAGTCAATAGCACCCATCCAACCCATGTAGTCTCACTCATGCTTGTATGTGACACTTGGCGAGGCTTCACTTTAATTGCTTTGTCTAGTGTGATGTACCCTGTCAGGTTGAAGTTGGGCTCTTACAAAAAATCTGAAGTGACTCAGTGGTTATGACCCCATGAAATAATATGATGATATGTCATCGGTTATACATGCATTACAGAATTGAACAATATTAGACTAATAGGCAGCTGGAAACTGGTGATATTTGCCTCCTACTGTAGTAAACATGAATATTATGTAATATTCATAATATTCTTCATACTATGTAGCAACGGATAAGAAGATAGCATTTATCTTAAAGGTAATTTGGGACTTCAGTGAGCATGTTGTGTGTGTGCATCAGAGAAAAATAAGTGCAGTAGTAGAAATGTTTGAATTGAAAATGTCCAAGGTATTCACCTCGATCCGTGCAGGCGTGTTGCAGATCACGCCTCCGAATGACAACATGTGTGTGTTCCTCTGAGACTGTTCTGTGTTTCTGCAATCATAGTGTAAGTGTGTCTGTTTCTATGTGCATCTGTGTGTGTGCATGGTGTGACATACGTGTGTGTGTGTGTGTGTGTGTGTGTGTGTGTGTGTGTGTGTTTAGTCTGTGAGATGCGTCAGTAACTGGGGCAGAACTGATTGTTGCTGATGGCTGTAGGCAAGCACAGACCTACATTCTGCTCTGCCATACAGAGGAGGAGGAGGAGGAGGAGGTGCAGGAGGGTGATAAAAATTGGGGTCTCTCTCCCCTCTTTTAGCATATGACAACCTCCTATGCTCTTTTTCTTGAGCTTTCGGATCAGATCAGATTTGTTTCCTTCCCTCTGCTTTTTCCTTCCCACATCTCTTCATTTTGTATGAAAACTAAAAAAAAAAAAAATTAAAAAAAAAGAGAAAGAGAGAGGGTATGACTTCAAAATCCGACTCAACAGCAAACTATAAAGAATTCATCGACGTTCCCCTAAAATCCTTTACTCCAGTATCTCTGAATTCCGTCCCTACTTGACGATTCTGCACCTCCTGATTTATGTTTAATGCCAACATTCGGTTCAGATGCAGGAGGTGGCGTGCCCTGTATGTAGCGAAGGGGGAAAGTGAAGATGTGGAGGTCAGGTTGGTGGATGGGTGGATAACCTGAGGTTGCACAGTCATCCATTATCAATGTTCTTTTCCGGTGATTGGGTTGATTCTCAAAACTGAAGCTACTCATCATCCCATATAAAGTTTGCATTGCACTCTAACGTATATATCTTCCTGCACCTTCTGACTTTCTGTCACGCAACTTTTGAATTCCTCTGACTTCCTATCGTATTATAATTTACATGGTCAGAAATAGTTCTGCTTTCTTATTTTCATTTTGAATAAATACCATATAAATACATATAAAATCCTGTTACTGCTTTTTTTCCCCCCCATTCATTAATTGTGAAACTAAAGTTGTGATTATTCAGTAATCAGTCAAGTTACATAACACATCTCCAGTTATGGGGGATTAAATATGATTTGAAATGAAACAGACCTACCTCTATCTACCTCTATGACCAGTGTGGTAAATCTCTAATCATACGGTTTTATATTGCTGACGCTGGTGTCACGCTGCACCAGTAAAGATCACTGCTGGTTGTAGTTCTTTAAGACAAAGGAACTTTTTGCTGATGATGAATTATTTTCTTCTCCTTGTTATTGTTGTCTATCGTGTTGAGAAGTTGGTCACATCTGCTTTCATTAGGAAACATCGGTTGCTCAAGTTTTGCTGCGTCCTCTCAAAAGAAATGCCTCGTCATCTGATTTTATGGTTAACTGACATCTGATCCCCAACCCCACCCAGACACACTGGTCTGAACAGATTCTGCCTTGCATGCTGTGTGTGTGTGTGTGGGTGTGGGTGTGTGTGTGGAAGTGGAACCAGTTTCTACTCCATTATTGATTAACTTTGGTTTTGTTTACATCGATATTTCTGTTGACATGAAACAGACTCATATTTTTTAATCATTATGACTTGAATAACATGCAAAATACATGTTTTTTGGGTTGTCGGTTGTGGTAAAGCATTAGTAGTTCTAATGTTGCAATAGATTATATATAACTACATAAAATCTGCTCATGTACATGCCTTAAACTCAGATTTAAAAGAGCGGTTCTCAATTTTCAGAAGCCCAAACAAACACTGAAACAGGTTTCCTGACCTGACAGGATCTAGCGTTAAACCAATTGTTGGAAAAACTACTCAGAATATATAAAGAATAGTTTAGATGAAGATATAAATATTCATGAAGACAACAGATTCTGATATAAAGACATGGTGGTGTAGGCTAGAGCTTCTATGCTGGATGTGATTCAGCCTCTTTTTTTTTAGTTGTCCTTCTCTTGAAATAGAAAATGATAATTTCCAACAGTACTGCTTCCTACAGTGACTCCATATAGAGCTCATCTTTGTCATATATGCGTCATCCTAACATCTGAATCATCTTATTATGCTGTGAGTCTGTTTTAGGGCATGAAAAAAAATGCAATTTGAAAGTGCACTGACTCATCTTCTGAACCAAGTGTTTCAAAAACAAGAAATAATAAGGAACTATGACGGAATGCCTTCTTTTTTCTTATTTTATTGCTAATATTTCACTGACGCGCCTCTGATCTGACTTTCATTGTAATTATGAACAGGTGCATATGATAGGTCCCAGTTAATAGGAGGTCCACGAGAATGAACAAAGAATCTACATTGTCTAAAACAGACTTATTGGACATTTCTTCAGCAAACCTCTTAAATCACTACAGAATAGTTACACACTTCAGTTAGTTGTTGTAGTTTCTGATCAAACATATCGTATTACAATTGGGGCTTGAAGATGTAACATTCAAATACACCAGGAAAGCAGACTATCTATAGAGTTCCTCCATCTTTACCAGAAACACACCATGCCCCATCTCCCAGACCCCTCTTATACAGTACCATCACTTTCAGTTGATTTCAACACATTGATCTAATTAACAGCATTTTTTATGTTGATAGCTTTATACATTTTCACCATGGACACTTCAGACCGGACACATGTATGTAGTTCAGTTCATAGTATTTTTGTTCTATGGATGTGTCTCCTTGGGTTTGTAAGTTCAGTTGAGACACATTCTTTAGCCCTTATTCAAACAGCCAATAATGCTTTGAGGTATATTTGACCCCGCCCCTTTATAAAAAAGGATGGCACATACATTATATTTCCCAACTTCTTCTTTTTGCCCAGATGTCTTGAGTCATCTGGAAACGTTACAAAATCAGCTGGAGACTGAAGTTTCATACAACTCATGGAGTTGGAGTAAAGTGGATGAACCAACGACTACTTTTCTTAGTAGTCGTTCTTAGGGAAATAAAAATGAACACAGTACACAACTCAAAATATAGAGACTATATATAGACTGATTCTAGAGAAAAAAATGTATTTCTTGGTCTCTCTTATTTTGATTTTATTCCAAATCGACCAGGTTATAAAATAACTTTCAAGAAGAGTTTAAATTATGCAGATATATAAAGTGAATCTTTACCTCTATCCTTGTCACAGGTGTCGACATGAATCAATCAAGTTCTGAAAGTTTGGTGGCAACAAAATAGACAATAAGATGTTGTTGTTTTTTTTTTCTTTAGATCCAATACCAAGAGGATAAAGGTGTGAAGAAACCTAATCAGGGTTTTCGTTTGTATGAAAGCAAACACACACAGGAGTGTAGCTGCGTATTAGACGGCCTTAAATAGAAACCAGGTCCACAGTTAGGAATGCAGTTAAAACCTTGTCAAATTGATTTAACCTGGCTGGAATCTGTCACTTTACCATACACAGCTGTTAATACACCCACACTGTTTTCATGACTCTTTGAAGTATGTTTACTTTCTACACTGATCTGATCATTTTCAGGGAAAGGCCTCATGGGAGATAATAAGAACCAACAGAGGATTTTTGCTGCAGCTGAACCTGTGTGCTTCACTTTTCTACCAGATTTAAGTGAACCAGAAAATATGTTTGGTGTTACTGTAGATAGTGTGAAGTGCCTGTATGTAGGTAAGTCAAGACAATGTGTGAATTTGAGGAAACACACACACACACACACACACACACACAGGAAGGATTAGTCTAAGACAGGAGCAGCACTGGCTATATAATATCTATTACATCCTTCCTACTTTCAAGGTCACCATAGAAGGCTATTACCGCCACATAAAAGCTGTACACATACGGAGTGCACATATGGTATTCACACACACACACACACACACACACAAACTGGAGATGCTCCCTCTTCTACCTAGCAGGTTTTCTCTCAGGATGTAAAAGATTTGGCCCCAGCTTCTACTGAGCATGTGTGCACCTGTGCAAAACGCAGTGTGTCACGCTTTCTCTCAGCTGCTCTCTATAGATACAACGATGCTTCCTTCTAGTCATGATTCACCCAGTTGGATCTTGGTAAACACTAGGTAAAAAGAAAAATGAGATTTCATGTTCTAATATTACCTGATGAAAATAATGGACTGAATAATGGCAATAATAAAAATATCATATTAAGACACCACATGCTGAAAGTGTCACAAGTTTATCATGTGACATTAACATCTTACCGCCTGAAACTGATACTAGGAAAATAAAAATAAAAATCATCAAACCATCTACCACTTGCTATCGCTGTCGTCTTTCCAAGCACTTCTCTCTGACACCATCCGTCTGTGCTCACAGGAATATCCAGCACGCCGCGACCTTTGACCTTTCAACCATCATTCTTACAGTATCATGTTACTTGAATGCTCTGTAAGTACAGTTACTGCTTACATCAGTTTTACCATCTTGCAAGTGCATATTGTTCCTGATCTATAAAAAGGAAAGACTGTCTTGTCTACTGCCCATCCCATGTTTTGTTGTTCATTGTATGATGATTTAAAAAAAAACTACGCTATAGGTGAAAGGATGAGTTCTTCTGGATGGATGATTTTGATAACTTGAAGCTTTTGTTGTGTCAGATTGTGTTTGTTGAGTTTGGGACGGACGACATTTTTTTCATTTAAGAAGTTCTTTTTTTTGTCTAACAAATGTTTCACCACCACCGACGTTTTTGTGGGCTGGGAACTTGTATGTGCATGACACAATACATAAGTACAGTACAGTAATATACAACACATTTTGTGACAAAATCATTGCTTTTTAACTCCACATTTATGCTAAAAAAATCCTTTTAAACTGAATTCATGTCGTCTTGTCACCACTTATCACAAGTTATGGCCTCCTTTAAGAATTTGCCTCATTTCAACATTTTAGGTTGCCTTCAAATCAGGTGGAATCAGGTGTGTCTCTCACTTGAGGGACTCGTGTGTGAATAGATGACACTATCCAACATTTTGGGCCTGAGGATGTAAAATAATCCAGAACCTTTAGAGACTTGAACAGCAGAATCACAAGAAAAAAAAAAAAGCCCAAACCATTCTTCTGTAACAGATTTTCTTTTCTTTATCCCTTTCAGGAATTGGAACCACTGATGTGGTGCAGTCAAGGCCATAGAAACAGATCCACATTAAACTCCAACCTCCCACTGAGAGGAGTTTTTATCCATGCAAGAACTGCTCCAGGGAACATTTTTGCAGTTAGTTGTGACTTCAGAGCAGTTTACACTTCAAAGTAGGGTGATATTACAGTGTCAGTAGTCATGTTAATACCTTCACTCAGTGTCAACAAATACATGAAATATTGATAATTATGAAGATTCTTACACACATGCTCACACACACACACACACACACTCTTCAGGTAGCTAGATCTATTTGACATTTACCCCCTGCTGATTTTTTTTCTTGTGTGTGTGTGTGTGTGTGTGTGTGGCCATGTGACAGGTCGTCCAGACTGGTCCAGCCTCCTTTTTTTGACTCTCTCATAGATCGTATTACTGGCTGCTCTCCCCTCACCGCTGAGCCCACCGACTCTGCACCAATCACAGCCTGTCTTTACCAACGCGCACATGCATGCACGAATGCACAGAAACTGACCCTGACACACACACACACACACACACTCAGACACACACACACGCACACACACTCTCGGCGATCCATCGCTCTGGTTCTCCACTGCCTTCACATGAGTCCCGAATCACTGACTCCGCGTAGCGCTGGCTGCGCCAAGATGAGCGATGGTCGTCCCGGTACCATCTGAACGTCTCTCAGCCTGACTGAGCCAGAGCCGGAGAGAGAGACATAGAGAGAGAACGAGAGAGAGAGAGGGAGAGAGAGAGCATCTTTCCTCTCTCACAACCCATCTTCTCTTCGCTTGGAAGAGACCGCAGCGCAAAGCCGTTTCTTTCGGCATCATTTCTTTTTTTTTTCATTCCCCCTCTCCTCCTCCTCCTCCTCCTCCTCCTCCTCCTCCTCTTCCTTCTTCTGGCTGCATCCCTCCTTCATTGTCAGTCTCTAGGTTTGAAGGGGAAACCGAAGAGCCCGGTCGTGATTTTGTGGAAATACATTTTTTTTCCCTGCTGGGTGTTGGTAGCGCGCAGTGGGTGCGCGCCTCTGCAAATTCCGGTGAATGGTGGATTTGGCAAACATGGAGACCGTGGAGAAGGAATGCGGGGCCCTCGGGGGTCTGTTCCAGGCGATTGTCAATGACATGAAGGTAAATAACAGCTTCTGTTTTTTTAATAATGCTTAAACACATGTGAGAATAACCACACATCCTGTAATGTAGCATAATGGAGCCGGTGTCTTCCGTCCTATACAAACCATTTGAAATGTTATTTTATTACTCATATGCTGATGTTGATTTCGGTTCTATTTCAAATGAACATGGTATGATGGCACCATTTTACTGAGTTGTCGGTGCGAAACCCGCCTCCTGTTCCTCCTGTTCCTCCATCGCCAGAATATTGGCTGCGCATGTAAACGTCAATGCATCTATTATCGGACATGCTTGACGTGAGGTTTAATTGCATTTCACCCGCAAACACAGGACCACCGCAGTAACTAAGACACATTATCTGTTGTTTTTACGCAGGTTTATCACTGCGTCTGGCTTTTTGTTTTATTTATTTTTTATTTTATTTTATTTTTTTTAAATTCTGAATATATTTTAATTTCAACAACTCAAAATGAGAAAAAGCCCTGTGACAGAGGCCGCAGCTTGTTCTCATTTGAACCATTAGCCCCGTTCATCTCAATGGGTTTATGGAGTAAATCTGTTTCCCAGACATGCCTCTAAAAATCGAATCAGATTTGTGTCAATGGACAATGGACCTATAGATCAGTTAGGCTATAGCTTAAGAGACTTGCCATTACACACATTGGTGTATAATTGCATGAAATGCTTCATCATCATCATCATCATCAACATCATCATCATCGTTGTCGTTTTAACCCAAGTCTGATGCTGGAAGAGAGCAAGACACAAACATCAGACTCCTGCATGTTCAGCCTTGCTGTACCTTTTCACTGGATACTGTGCGTCTCCATGAGAGTGCAGCGTCATTGATTTTCTGTCAGGCTGATCTGGCAGGAAAACATGAAGGCGTGAGAAGCCGTGCAGCAGTCAGACACCCAGCCTTTCTGTCGGTCTGTCTGTTTGCTAGAGCCACTCTGCCTCCCCGAGTCCTGTCTGTCAGACTCCTTCAGCCAGTGATTCTGCAACTTGAAGGCTCCAGCATGGCACTAAAAGCGCTGCTGCCCAGGTTTTAGTGGTTCAGTACCCACCCATGCCAAACGCACTGTATGCACTGGTTGGATAAAAGCCTCCATCAAATGGCTCATGATACAGTCTCTGTCAATATGTCTGCCTGTCAGACACCCATGCAGCTCTGCAGACCTCTCTGTCTGCCTGTCATTCCTTATCAGCACTCTCCCTTTGTCTCCCCCCATCAAAATATATTGTGTGTGTGTGTGTGTGTGTGTGTGTGTGTGTGTACACATCCCTGCATCATTAATACCATAAAATGTTCAGCAATAGGTGCATCTGTAAATGATGCAGTGTCTTGGTGTTTAGAGACAATATGGATGTTTGGTCATTAGAGATGAAATGTAGATATATGTTGTTGGGCTCGGTTTTATTGGTTGGAAAGAGAGATGACTGGATTTTTATTGTTACAGTGACACATTTGGGAGTTGGAGAATAGTGATACATCAGTATCTTTAATAGTAACACGTGATACACAGATAAAAGAAATTGTAGACATTTACAGTGTCTCCTTAAAATGCCCTATGTAGGATCCTTGATGTCTAACAAGCACATCCGGTGCAGAGCAGATTTTTGAGAAGTTTGCTAGACGACAGTTGTCTTCGTTCGTCTTTCTCCTGGCAATTTGTTACGCTCATTGGCACATAACGCCCTCCAACTGTGAATCAGCGGAAGAGTGTGAAACTGGCAGCAGGGATGTGTGTAGCATCGCCTGTTTGCCTACGTGCATGCATGTGTGTTCTCCTGTGTGTGTGTGTGTGTGTGTGTGTGTGTGAAAGGTACAAGGTACAAACATAAAGAGGACCCACTGATCAAAACATTGCTCCGTAGCACTGCTAGTGGTCAGAAACAACAGAGTGTACCTTTAAGATCAGGCGTCGTACATCTAGAGTCATCAGAAATGGGAATTTCAGGTATGTTGTTGTTGTTTTTAAGCTACTAAAATGTCTAATGTTAATACCAAAATGCTCAGCTTGCCTTTGTCAGTTTAAATTCTGTCGGATGGATAGTTGCTGTCATTGTAAACAAAACATTGTGCATTGCGTGTCCTGCGATGGAAATGAGCAGTTTCATCCATCTATACGTTGTTAAACATTTATTTTTTTCTTCTGAGAACTGTATAATGAGATGCAGCCACCATGCAGATCATAAATCAAGGCAATTTCAAGGGTTCCGTGCTAATGGGAAATCATTATTCTGCCGAATATGACCATTTTGAGACGATAACAGACTTGTAAAAAATGTTCGTCCCTTTGAAAACCACTGGGTTCGGTTGCATAGCAACATCAGCACCTATGACACAGCATCTGTAGAGCTTGTTAACAGAGTACGGGACGTAGTTAAAAAGTGAGACGTACGCAGACGAGACACAGCGGGATTGACACATATCAGAATCAAAGCAAGTCGTTCCAGCATTTTTTTATTTTTTTTCCGTGTAGGAGAAGGTGAAATCTCAGCTGCTTCTTGTGAAATGACCCAATAACCCACAGCAGCCTGAGTACAGTAGCACTCTATTCTTAGTAATATTCATGTTTTTTTTTGAGACATTGCTGAAATGCCCCCCTGGCTACAGAGCCGTATAGTTTAAAGAAAGCTGTGGCTGCAGCTGACTCTTTGACTTTCCCAGAAATAACTGTTAGCATCTTCTTGGTCAGACCACCTAAACATTAATTCAAGTCATTTTTAACACGCTCTCTTGGCTTGAAGATCAAGAATAATATCACTGAATCATCTAGACAGAGATCACACTGATGCTCAAACACAAAAACACACACACATATAACAGACTCTTCTCTTACACCGTCTCTGTTTTCATCTATTATTCAGTTTCTGATGGTCCTCCTGTTTATGTTCTCCAGCTCACTCAGATATATATGGGTCACTACAACCTGGGCCAAAAAAAAATACACTACTAAAATGGATAACGTCCTGAATCCCTGAGGAGGAGGAGAATCATGGAGTCATCAGCCCTCAACAGGAAACAATGTGGCTTTAATCAGTGTTTATAACACTCCGAACAAGACGCCATTTGTCAGATGAAACAAATTAATAGTTTGTTTCCTTCACTGGTTTCTCAGAAATAGGCTTGCGTTGACAGCTTTGGTTATTGAGTGGAATGCAATCACACATCTGCACCACACCTGCAGAGGAGACATCTTTAAAATACCAATGAACGATCTGATCCGAACGCCTCACGCAAGGCACGTTCAAATGCAGAAACTAACGTAAAAACTATGATCATAGTGAAAGCAAAAAACGGCACATTCGTTTACAGGAAAACACACCCTTACTCGATGTTACTTATGGTGGCTAATTTTAGCAAACTTTGTTGTTACATTCAATGAGCACTATAACAGAAAAGTATAGGTTTAAAAGTAATAGATGCACTTGGCTTTAACTTTCACTTAACCTCTCTGTCCTTGCTCCTGGTGTCCTTATTCTACTGCCTAATTGCAATATCAGTGTTTGCATCAGTTGCTTTTCAAAGCATTTGCTATCTCGAACCTGCTTATAGAAGGACTCTTTCATGAGACTCCAGTTGACATTACTCCTATACAGCATTACAGCATCTGGAAGTGAACCGTGTGATACTATAGCTGGAGTCAAAACTCTACCATCCACTTGTGGACACCTGCTGTGGCCACTATGTCATCCTAAGTTCACCACCTGTTTTTGTCTCTGCTGTCTGGTGCTTTTAGGTGTCATGCATGCTCACATGAGTTCTCAACAAGAACCGAGCTAAATGCTGTCGTATGCCAACATCAGCAGATTGGCTCTATGCTGTTTAGAAAGCACTTTTTCTTCCTCTTTCCCCAACATCTTCCTCTTTCTCCCCAGGTCCTCCCTTCCTCTTTCCTTTCTCAATAGATTCTCCACCCAAGGCTACTAATTGCTTACACCTTGTGTGTGTGTGTGTGTGTGTGCGAGGTACTTCTTTTGGACGCTTTTGTGGTGATTTTATGTGATATTAGTGCACAGTTTGAATTGCTGAGAAGCTCATGATAAGAAAAGAATAAAGTAGTAGTGCCACTGTTGGGTGGTAATTAGGATTATTTGGGATTTTAAATATACTGCATGTATGAAACCTTAACATATGTTCATAAATTGTGTGTGTGTGTGTGAGGGTACAGTGTAGTTTTCTGTCCTGGAGGCTATGTCTCATAACCTTCTAGTGAATTAAACACCCCCCTCCTACAGGTCACAGAGGGCTAATATGATGAGACACAGAGGTCATGTTCACGGTCAGCTGAATATATGGACCAGTGGTCACTGGGTCATTTTGTTGATAGCAGCAGTAGGAAGGAATAAAGTAATAAAAGAAAATGTGATTTTTAGAAAGGCTTTAAATCTGTCTTACTCTAGTTGTTATCTTGTTTTGTTTTTTTACTGCATATTGTTAATACATCCACAGATTAGCATTTCTGTTTGTGTGTACTCCAGTGAACTGCAGTAGCACGGTTGCTGTTGTTAATTTATACAGTACACAGAGAACATAGTTTTATGTTTCTATCATGTCTTAACTGTTGTTTTTTTTAAAGTCACTGCTAGATGTCATAATCCTATATAATCCTGGAACCCACACGAACGCAGTAACGGAAATGCAATTTTAGTATTGCATAAAGCCGAGGGACAGAGAGTTTAAAAATAAATAAATTTAAAAAAAGATCAAAATTGAAGGAGCAATGGTCAAGATATCCTTTTAGTACGATCATAATTCCCTACAATCCCATAATGCAACTCAACAGCATCTTTTGATGGACCCCCACTGTCACTTAAATGCCCACTTCTTTTGACTTTAATCTCCAGTTAGCAGCTAAATTGTTTTAATAGGAAAGGGATTATTAGTATAATTCCAGTTTTATGTTATTCATGTTTTTCAACAGTTGATTTGCAGTAAAACCTGCAACAAAACTATGGGACACAATACACATCTGCCATATATCAAGATATTATTTTGCTTTGAAGAAGACTTTTGTTTCAGTCATGCAGAAGCAGGAAGAGACTGCATTCTCTGGCCATAACCATGCTCCATGCACACTGTGCATACCATGTAATAGCACTGTGTGCACTATAAAACAGCTGTATGTGTATCTGGTCTTCCCTGCTGGTGAAAGCCTCCAGATGAAAATGCTACCACCCTGCACCAACAGGCTGAGGGGTGGTATAATCCAGGTGATGAATAACACCTGTTCTTGTCAGAACTTGTCAGATTAGAGAGAATCTTTTGACTCATTTAGGTTTTGTGATAAACTCCCGATGAGTTGTTTTATGCCTTCTACTAGAGTGACTCCTCTGTCTTTGCAGCATACATGAACTAAACCTTATCAGTACTTTGGGAAGGAGCAGACGGAAATTTAGTGGAAACGGTGTGAGGATTGATTGACTGCCTCCTCATTAAAGTAGAAAACTATAAAAACAACATCATCAACAGACTGGTCAGTATCCTCTCAAACACTGCCCATTGTTGCGGATCCTTTTAAAAAGTCCACAACAATTATGTCCTATGAGTCTGGGCCATTCTGCAGAACTGAAGATGCCCTGTGGAAGCGTATCATTAGTCCAGTCTGTGGTGAGTTTGTGTCTGTGTGGTCCAGGGGACTTCCCACCACTGCGATGTTGTTTAAACAGAGACTGGGATGCGTGTCAATAGAAAGAGGGAGGGAAAAGACAGAGACGGCTCTCTTATATTCATACTTTGTGTATGTCCATACACTGTTGATTCCATTGGACCAATGTGGAAATAGAAAAAATGCAACATCTGCCATTTAAGTTTACTTCACTGCCAGTTTGTGAGATATTGCTACTCTGATGGGGGGTTGGACTTGTCATAGTCGGATAAGCACACGTGTTACTGATGACATTAACAATGACTCTGTTCTATTCAAGTATCTACTGAACCAGCAGCCAGCATGCACAATACCTGGACCCTTGAAACCAAAGCAGCTAAATGTATATCAGCCATCATTAGTTGCATTATTTACACCAGTGCTTTTCCTATTGTCACCTGTCAAAAGTGTTGTTTTGCAATGAGGCAAGGTAAGACAGGTCATTCCATTAGTATACAGTTGATTCATGAAATGTCCAAAACTGAATACATATTTTATGAATTAATGCTTACTTGTTAAGATTCACATTTTCTCAGTGTGTATATATTTATCATGCTTCTGCTCTTCTTTTGCAGTTTTGTCATGTCAGTGCAGGGTTTGTATAAAACTGGGCGGTGTGTTACCATCAATATGATAGCTTCCCCCTTTTTTTTCTCGACTCCGGCTTTCTGTTCCTTCAAAAGGTCAGCACTGTCAAGATGGTTTGCAGTCAGTCAAGTGCCCAAATTCAAAGTTAATAAAAAGCGACCTCTATGCAGAAAGACTCAGATTTACCCCTGAGCGAATACACTTATCGCAGCCTGAAATGATTTGATATCAGTCAGTTCAGACATTTCGCTGCGTTTTAAAAAGCGTTTTCTGGAGAAATTCTACGCAAATAGACATTGATGGCGGATAATTTCTTCAAAAAACCAGCTTGTAGAATTTGTTTTGATTTTTAAACTTGAAACTTTTTTTGCATTTTCAAAATTCCGCCACATGAAAACACTCGGTTCGTTTCATAAGTTAAAAAGGTGCCACCGTGTCAGCATAATCATAGGACGCGTAAAAGGAGCATCTCCCTCGTTAGAGCTTGTTAAAATCTCGTGTTCGTTAGGGCCCCGGGGCTCGTTAAGGCCGCTAGAGATGAATGGGGAGGACTGGTCGTGGGAGGCATGGAGGCTGCTGGGAGCCAGCCAAGACAGCCTGTCTCACTGAGCCCTTTGTCAGGCCTGTCAAAGTCTTCTCATCACACTCAGCTGTTCACTGTAACACACACTGATCATTATGAACAGGCGGGAGACAGAGAATAACAATGAATGTGGCAAATCAATATTCTCTTGTTCCTTTCAAAAAGAAGCTCCTGAAATATCTCTTCATGCTCCATATATCACATCTTTATTTTAGAAGGACATCTGTTTTGTGACTTTGATTTTGTAGCATGTCTGCTTATATGTGTGTGTGTGTGTGTGTGTGTGTGTGTGTGTGTTTTACCATGTTTGCAGTATTGCACTTTATAGATTGATAAAGAGCTGATTTACCAATATATGAAAATCAATGCTCGTCTCCTCGCTAGCGCTAGAAGCTGCGTGATTGAGTAGGGCGGTAGAGAATGATAAGGTTGTAGGTGAATGAAGAGGAGCAAAAATTACAATACAGCATCTGCACTCAACCATAAAGAAACTCCACCCTTCATCTCCATCAGCACTGACAGCCTCTGCATCACACAACATGCTGTGGTGCTTTGCTGCTCCGCCTCGCTTCCTGTCATGTTTTTAAAACGTCTTCTCCTGCATTGCAGGGTGTTCAAGGACAATTTTTAAAAAAAAAGATCACGTTGTGACAGCGTGGAACAGTATGTTCTTATTAAAACAGAAATATATTTACATCTCAGCTATAGCCCGACTGATCAATCAGCCAGGCAGCTATATTGGCCCAGTATTGGTGTATTCCTGATACATCCGCGTAGACTAAAGGAACGTATGCACAGAAAAGCCAAAGATATGTTAGAGGTCTTTTAGAGACACTGTTGTAATTATAGCTGAAATACACCAGAATGTTCCATAGAGTAAGCTGATAAGATGTCACTAATAACTGCAACAACTGTTACATTTGGCTCACATTATACTGCGGTTTCTAATTTTCTGTTTTTGAAGTCAACCATGTCTGCACACAGTCTTGAGTTTTTAGGACACATTTAGCGTCAACTGTTTGGGTTTCATCATGGAATAGCCACCGATGTCAAGCTCCTCCTCGTCCTCCTCCGCCTCCTCCTCTCCCCCTACATATCTCTCTTAAGTGCTGAGGGTCACAGGAACAGTTGCCGTCACTTACACTGAGTGGTCTTACGCACACACCTACAATGTGCATCAACAGCCCTTTTACACGATTAGAACAGTGCCAATAATAATAACTCCCAGCTCGGAGAAAAACAGCTAAGTGTCATCTTTATACCTTTTAAGAGGCCGATTGACTGCTTGTGAACACACCCTGCAATAAAACATCAGTCTCGTCTTGTGTTAAACTCTCTCTCCTCATTCTGTGAAACACTGCTTTGGCCTGAAAGCTCCAGCATGTACAGTAGAGCTGAAAGGAAACATCCTTTAAAATCTGCTCACTATCTTTGGAGTGTACTCAGCCTGCTTGTGAATGTAGTTGTATAATATTTTCTGTGGCTCTTGAGGTGCTTTTTGAAGTCTAAAATAACCCTGATATTTTGATAATGAAATTTGAGATTTAATGAAAAACTCAAGCGGCATTATGTGCAGCATGCTTTGACTCATACTACACTCACTTCAAGTGAGGATATCGTGGCCTCTGCTTCTCTGGTTGTGACCATTCTTTCTTAGCTTTGCTAGCACTTTGACTTATGGGATGGCAGTGGTGGTTGGCTGGTCCACCACTTCTCTAGACTGAAATACCCCCACAACTGTTGGATAGATTGTCATGAACCATGATGGAGATGTTCATGATCCCCAGAAGATGAACCATGCAGACTTGGATGATCTCCTCACCTTTTTTTCCTCTAATAATGAGGTTGACATCTTTTGTGTGAAATATGTTAATTATTGAATTGATTGTCATGCTTTCTCGTAGACATACCTATGGTGCCCAGAGGATGAATCCTCACTTCTTTTTTTTTATTATTCTGACCTTACTTTCTATGAGGTTGACATTTGTGGTTTTGCATGAAATTTCTTGCCAACTGTTGGATAGATTACCATGAAATTAGCTCCAGACATTTCATGGTTCCAATACAATTTATTAACAGCAGCCACTATCACATTTCAGTTCGGATGGGTCAAGTTCCAATGACTTTTTCACTTGTGTAAAAGTATCAGAACAAGTCGGTACCGATGGCTGTATGTCATGTTATGTAATGGTGACTGTGTTAAAGTTCATTCGGTGTCATTCAGACACAGTGGTTTTAAATCACACAACCTGAAAACACTTACAGATTTTTACTAAACTATCTTGCTGTAGCTGAGCCCAAAACTAATATTACTATCCTCCTTTCATTCTTATAGCTTATCTTTCATTCCTGCTGTGATACAGTAGCAACTGATAATGTGTGTACGTTCATGACAGCTTCTGTCTGGCATATTACATGATGTTCATGAACGCGGACGGCTATGATCTCTGGCCTCGCAGCGCAGAGACACAACAACACACAGATGGTTTCCTCTTTGCCCTCATCACTATGTTTAGATTGGAATTAGCTGCTGCACTTCATCAATTATGCAGCGAGGCAGCCTCTGTCTCCTCATCTGCATGCTGATCCCTTTCCCTTTGAAACAAAGTGCCAGCCGATGAGCTGGGAGAGGCGTTTTACTCAGCATGGTGCAGGAAATCATGACTCCACTTATTTTGCTTCTGCATAATTCTTTGTTTTTGTTGTGTTTTCTGATCTGCCGCTGCTGTGGTCGATGTTTGGTAAAAAAAATTTAGGCCACCATTTTAATGTTAGGGAAAGGCTGTGATCACAGTTAAAATAAACCAACAGTGACTGTTGCAACATCATCATCAAGTTAGTGCATTCTCCTTAAAAGGTTTTATGATTCCATACTAACGTTATGCTACTTCTCAGAGACAACTGTTTTTTTTACACATGGCCTATCAGGGTGGTTGTCAGGAAAATGAAAATGCGAACAAAAGAACAATGCTGTTGCTTTTGTAGCTAGGACAGCTTTCTCAGGATAATATCTAAACTAAACAAACTAAATTTAATATTAATGAGTCAGTTTTTTGGATTAATTTGGTAAACAGGGGTGGATATAATTAATGAAATTGTTCCAGATATGTGAATGTCAGAGCCATGGCTCTTGGGATGTCAGTGTTGATCTGTTGGATGGTTCACCACTTTGGTGCAGATAGAAATATCTCAACAGCTATCAGTTGGATAGCCATTAAATTTCATGGCATTCATGGTCCCCAGAGGATGAAGTTTCGTACTGTTCCTCTAGCTCCGTCATGTTGATATTTTATGGCCTATGTTCGACTATCTCAATAACTGTTTGCTGGATTGCCATGGCATTTGGTATAAATGGTGTCCAGAGGATGCATCCTAGTGACTTTTGTGATTCTCTGACTTTTATTCTAGTGCCAAATTTTCACATTCATGTACCTGCCAGGATGACTTGTAATAATTTTATTGATCCTTTAACTTTTCCTCTAGTGTCCTTATCGAAATTGTAATTTTTCAAATCCAACAGTTTATAACTAAATGATGCCTTTCCCAGTTCAGTTCTCCCACTGTGGAACAGAGATAGCTACGTGGTTCCAAATCCGAAGTTAGCAGGGTTAAAAAAAAAAATCTGTTTAAATTAAAAGTGACAGGAATAACGTCTTTGCTTGTATTGATCATTTACCTGAGACCAAGAACAGATTCATTGTCATAATGTAGTTCAATTACATAATCTATGAATACTTTCTCGTATTTAATCCCTTTCAATATTTAAAAGAAGTACAGTAAGCTCTACCTGCGTACGTAAATCAGAATCATTGTAAAGGTGCAGTTGACTACAGAGCAAACAAAAGACTTTCTGGAAGAAGTGGAAACAGATAATATGTAGCATTTTCCTTCATGGGTTATACACCCCCAACCTTGATTAAAAATGAGTTTGATCCTCTATTTGGAAACTCCCAGCCAGTCAATTTATGCATATAAAACGCTGTGAAATTAGCCTCTTTTGTTTGGTTCTTGCATTTCTCTTTTAACGTGTGAATTGGCTCGATTATACAACAAAAAAATCGGGCTAATCCTTACATCCCTCTCTGCCTGCCCCCACTCTCTCTGTCTCCCTCTGTCTCTCTTGCTGGATTTCCTCTGTTTTTCTGTCTTGCTGTTGGGGAAACAAAGGGAACAAAAGAACGAGAGGAGACAGTAAGCTTCTCATCCACTGTAGTGAGTTGAGTGGAGCTCTCAATAGAGTGCTGGGCAGACTGGCTGGACTGGTGGTGCTCTGAGAACTAGGCCAGAGGACTGTTGACAGCACCCCAGAGTCCAGAGTCAGGACACGATGAAACGGAGGATTACCGGAAGAAAGAGTGTAAGGGAAAAACAGTCAATATATTTCCCTGTATCAGTTGTGGGGGATTTATTATTGGAGGGATAGAGGAAGATGGATGGGTCCCTTTACACTGGTTGGATTAAAACCAGGGATCAAGTGGATGGAAAAACATGGTTTACCAACCTTCTATTTTCACACACACAGACATATACACAAAGAAAGTAAGGTCTTTAAACCAGATTAATGCAAGTAATGTTGTTGTTTTTTTGCCCTAACCTACCGTTCTGCTGACGTCATTTCCAGTCAACACTGAAGCTGTGGCAGAGGTCGCTAGCAGCGGTTCACTTGGTGCTTTTTATACATTGGTCAAAGAAATAAGTCAACTTTTGAGTTCTTATTTCTGTAGGCTACGTGACCAACAAAGCTAGCTAGGTGCCTAAACTAGATAGCTATCCACGTAGGAAGATGGCGTGCCCATTGTTAATTCTGCCAAAGGTCTGATTGGTTTCTCCAGCCGCTACCTACAGCGGTTAATGGGCACAACACCAGACCCATTTCAACGCTGAACAAATCTAAGAGGTGGCCAGCAATTAGGATGTCTGATACCAGGCAAAAAAAGAAGAGCTGACGTGTAGCCAACAGCTAACTCATAGTCTCCGTGGGAACTCTAAACCTCCTGTTTACGTAATCTCAAAATATATCCTAAAAAAATAGTAACTGACAAAATCAATGAAAATTGATGTGTTGAAAATCTGTGGACAGATCCAAATGATTTAAAGTAGCATAAAATAAGAATAATAAGGTGTCGCTGACATGCCAAATCATGGCATGTCTGAGTAGCTCAATTTATTCTAAGAAAAACATTATACAGTATAGCTTCCTTAGCGCAGATGTGCAGTGACAGTGTCATAAACCTGACACTAAAGCAAGTAAATCATTTATACAGCTTGGGTTCAAATGGCCATATTGACGGCCGTCTGCTTTATAAGGATCATTAACTGGAGCTTATAAACGTCTTTTATAAAGCACTACCTGCGATGGGAGATGCCGGAATACGAATAGGCCTAAAGGAGGGTGAAAGGAGGGAAGGAGGGTAAGGAAATACAGTCAGTTAATTAGCATAATTCTACGGAGATCAGGGGCTGTCACTGGAAGGAATGGAAGGAGGAACAGAGAGAGAGGGAAGAGTCTTACAGACTTTCTGGGGTTGGGGACTTAGGTTACAGCCAAACTGAATGTGACAATGCTGCCAGGCCTCTCTGACACCATATGTGTGGATCCATCTTCCTGTCAGGCTAAATACAGCCTGCCGCTTGCCTTCATGGTTGTTCAGTTTAATGTTCATAAGTGAAACAGATTGATAGTGAGTGATTTTAAGTCTTTAGCGTAAGCATTTTTAGGTTACATTTATTCTGATATAAACACTGCCCTTTATGCATGCTGTCTGTGAAGTATCAAGGTGACGTGCGCTAATCTGGAAAATTCCCTCATTTTATCCCATAAACGGAAGACAAAAACATTGTGACTGTGTATAGTACACACCCTGTTATACAAAATCTGATATCCAGTTGAGTTTTAAAGCAGTGACATGGAAAAACAGAGAGGGAAGTAAGCAAGGATTCATTTTTAGCTGTGATATGTTTACACAGGATAACTTCGGTAGTGTGTGTGTGTGTGTGTGTGTGTACAAGAGGTAATCATGTACACACTTCTGTGACACAGGAAGTGGCGATGTAACAGTAGCTATACTATCCAAAAGCTTTTTCACACACTCACTGTCTCCCGCTCTGTCTGTCTCGCATGCTGATGTATTTGCCCCTTGGCCACCGTGATATTCCAAGTCCCACAATCATGTGAGCACTGTAGTTATGGTCACGGTCTTTGAGCTCTCTGGTTCAGACAAACACACACTCACAAACTCATTCATGGAGCAGGAAGCTTGCAGGCAGAGAGCCTTGTAACCTTCTGAAATGCAAAACTGATATCAAAGGAATTCACACAGCGGATCTTTGTCCTTGGATACACTGCCTTTGTCTTTGTAAAGTTACTCAGTTTGCCCAATTTCACCACAGAAGTCTTTAATGTTTGATCCAATCGGAATTTTTAAAAAAGACAAGCAACTGTAATGTGCTCATTAAAAAACCACAACAATTACTGATATCAGCAGTCATAAAACACTAGAGACGACATTTATGAACACTTCTGTGTCCAGTTCTATGTGATTCCTACCAATAGAACCGGATATCAATAGAGTGTGGGAGTCCTATTGCCTCTTCTGGTCTAGCCGTGGTTCTACTGGCTTGTGTAAATAAAAAGAATCTTCCATTAAGGATTTCCTATATAGGAATCTCTCAGGCCTTTGAAAGTGCCAGCTCATAGTTGGTGATAATTGGGTGCATGCCTTTATGAGTTTATTATTTTTAATAATGAGTCACATGGTGTGGGGTGTTACGTCAGCAGTAGTAATATCAGCTGTTCTTCACCTGGCAGGTTTTGTTTGTATGAACTGAGAGGGTGAGAGGGAAAGTCTTACTTTGCTCAGCTTTGCTTTGTTTGTTAATATTATCTAAAAGTCAACAATATGCATGGACATATTGAACATCATGAAATCGCCCGTTGTTTGTGTTTTACTTGAAATAAATATAGCCTACAAATGCAATGCGTTTCTGGAGCCGTGATTCATCGACCAGCAGCGCGTCCGGCAGGTTAAAGTTTTTCCCTACTTAGCCTCTCTGCGGCTATAGTTTTTTGATTGTTCGGATAGTCGCTCAATAGCCTATAGTTTACTGTTGTTTAATTGGAGGAAATTTGTGCTCATCCAGGCCTTCATCTCCTTAAGACAGGTGCTGAGGTGTGACATGGTGACAGAAGGGCTTGGGGCAGTTTAAATGTACAGCTGGGTATCATCAGCATAGCAACGTAAAGACATCCCATGTCTGCTGATGACACGTCCAAGGTGGAGTATAAAGCTGAGGGTAAATGGGTTTGGGGCGAAGAACCAATCCTTGTGAGGTTACAGGGAGTGATCTAGACCTACATGCTCCCAGTGACGCATATTGAGTCCAGAAAAGTAGGACTAGAAGCACTTCCTCAAGCCTTCTTCATGAGGAAGGGGTGGGTAACTGTGACCTTGAGCGCAGATGAAACAGTTTGAATTGAGGGGGCTGAGAATGCTAATGTATGATTTGATGAGAGCTGTGGGAATGGTAGGTAGGGCACAAGGACAGGATTTCATCTTCCTGAGGATTTCCTCAATTTGGCTCTGCCCGACGACAGTAAAATGGGTGGAATTTAGAGACGGTGAGCTCCCAGACAGAGGGTCATGTCAGGAGGAGACAGAGAGGAAGAGCTCGACATCAGAGACGGGATGTTGTTGACCTTGGCTCTGAAAAAGTCAATGAGGCTGTTACATCACTCTTCTGTAGCCTCAGTTGCGGAAGATGGGGGCTTCAAGAGATGATTTGTGATGGAAAAACGACGCTTAGGGTTGCCAGTATTGTTATTAAGCAGGTTAGAGTAGAACTGTGACCGAGCATCTTTAAGACAAGTGAGTAAATCCTTTGATGTTCACAGGAAGTCAGTTTATGCACAGCGAGCACAGAGCATCTGAAACATCATTCCGGGACGTCCAGCTGTTTTTATTTTCCGCGTTTTTGTGAGTGAACCGGGGAGCAGAGCGTGAAAAATTGACCTTGCGCGTCTTGATTGACAAGGGTATAAAGATCATAGATACTGTTCAGAGATGTATTGCAGAGTCCCACTAGTTACACATCCACTGATGCAGAAGCTGGGTAGGTGGTGTGCTGGAGGTCCATAGACATGATGGCTGGGTTTTTTTTCAGTTCCAAAAAAAGCATTTGACACTTAGGTTTAGTAGGGAGTGATAGGAATGTCAAATACATTGAGACAACCTTCTGGTCAGACACAGCCAAACCATAGACCTGTATGTCATTGATGGGGGCGGAGTCAGTGATGACCAGGTCAAGTGTGTGCCTCATGGTGTGAGTAGAGACATCAACACGCTGCTTCAGAGACATTCAGAGATGTTGACATGTATATTCATATCACCAACAAGCAGAGTGAGGTGAGGAGGAGGTTGTGTATCTCATGGAGTTTGGGCAGAGTGTTAAATTACATTTTAGAGCAAGGCATTCAGTTGAAGAAAGATCAGGTATAAGGAGGAGGAAGACAGCTTCAGTTTAGCCCGGTGTATTATTGCTAAACCACAGTCAGCACTGCAGACTTTTTCCATATAACTATAGCCAGGAGGACAGGCCTCATTAAGCACAGAGTAGTCTCCTGTTTTATGACAGGTTTCAGTTAGTTTCAGCACATGGAATCACGTGCTTTGTCCAAGACGTAGTCATGTATGAGGAAGAGATTGTGTATTAAATAGTTCCATGGTGGCAGGGGACAGAGCTGCCCGAAAACTATGCTAATAAGGCTCTGCATGTGTGTGTGTGTGTCTGTGTGTGTGTGTGTGGAGGAGGGCGTCACTTCACGTTATCTCCTATCCACACTACTTAAGCTCCATAGGGCACTTCAAACAGCCTGCAAGGGGAGGGAGTAGAGTTTGTGTGTGTGTGTGTGTGTGTGTGTGTGTGTGTGTATTGTGGAGAGGGGTAGCTTTCGGTACCGAGGGGAAATAGGACTGTGATTTCAGACCAAATTAAGCCACATCAAACAGGCCAGATCAAAGAGTATGCAGCCCTTACTGTCTGTGCCAGTCTGACATCACGACTGGATGCCCCACCCCCAACACACACACACACACACACACACACACACACACACACTTCCTTCCTCCTGTCCCTTTTCAACTTTTTCTTTTTCATTATTTTTCCTATTTAATTTATTTTGGCAGGTTTTTCTTTATCTTCCTGCCTCTGTACTGATATAAATATATCCACCCCCACATGCACACACACGCAATTTGCAGGCATTTAACAGGGTTATAGGTTAACCTGGATCAAGTATAATGTAATATGTGCTAAGGATGGGTGTGTGTGTGTGTGTGTGTGTGTGTGATAGAAAAGGCATCCAGTCTGAAGGAGGGGGTTGGAGGATAGGGGAGCAGCATCCATTAAGTGACACAGCTTCAGGTTTGAATTGTTAGCAGTCCTGGCTGCTCTAGACAAATCCTTTGATGGTGTCTGATGCCAGTCGCTGTCAAGTGTTCTGTATGTGTGTGTGTGTGTGTCTACATACATACACACATACAGTGTGTGTGTGTGTGTGTGTGTGTTTGGGTAGATGGATTAGATGGGTGTATAGGGAGCAGAGGAGAGGTCGCTTCTGTTTTGTGGGAAGAAAGAGTCTGGGTGAAAGAAAGGGGGGTGTAGGGTACCGACTGGAATAGGTGTGTGCAAGAGAAGAACAAAGAGTGTGACTAACAGAAATGTCTTATTTTGAACGTTTAAAACAAAGAGGTAAATAGACATACTCAACTCGTTGTCATTTAAAATGAACTGAAAACAATTAAACAAAACAAGAACATATCAGAGATGCAGAGTTATACTGAGAGAGAGTGAGATGATGGGAGATAAAGAGCCAGTTCAAATTATGAATTATTATTAATTATTGTGGATGCAGCTGAACTGCTTTTCCAGCGCTGCAACACAGAGTCCAGATTCTCCAGTTTAAAAGAATGAAGAACACACATGTGACCTTGAAATCGTATGAACTTTTGATCAGTCAGTAACATTAAAGCTGTGTAATCGAAATCAGTGTGACAGTGTTGACAGTGAATTCAATCCCTCTGTGTTATTTGCTCACATCCGATGTATATGTATAGTTATGTAAAATGTGAATGGAGGATTGGGCAAGCTAAGACAATATGTGATATGTGTTGGCATTAATATGTGTTGTTGTCTGTGTTTTGCCAGTGCTCCTATCCTGTGTGGGAGGACTTCAGCGCCAAGGCCACCAAGCTCCATTCCCAGCTCCGGTAAGTTCCTCTGAGAACAAAATAGAGTTAAAAAAAATACATATATAAATAAATCTATTTTTTCATTGAATTTTCTTTTTGGCAGATTGGCAGAAAAGCCAAAACAAAAAAAAAGATAAATGAAACAATTATGTTACTAAATGAAAATAACATATTCTGTCTCTGTTAATGTTCTTTCTGAACTTATTCAGGGTGTAGATGCTGATATCAGTTGGATGTACCAATATGGAGATCAAGTCTGCTACATTCAAATTCATTGACCAAATCACCAACACATTATTATTACCATATGCAATATACAAATCAGACTGAAGCAGGTGCTCATTGGGAAAAAAAAAGCTTAGTCATTATAACATTTTAACATTTTATTTGAGGTGATTGATGTTTTCTGTCCATGTAGAACCACTGTTCTGGCTGCTGTGGCCTTCTTGGATGCATTTCAGAAGGTGGCAGACATGGCTACAAACACCAGAGGTAAGACAACATCAGTGTGTGTGTGTGTGTGTGTGTGTGTGTGTGTATGTGTTAAAGAAACAATTCCTGTTCCAGAAACCTATGAAGCTGTATACATTGGTATGTGTCCAATATTATGTTGTTATGGTCTCCAAATTGTCAGGACTATTAGGAATCATATTATGTCCTTCAGATGTTATCAACCAGCCTGCTAAATTTGCCTGTGACTAATGACTGGAAGTGTTTCCAGTAGCCTAGAGGTAGAGCAGTTGCAAAGAGAGAACAAAAATGATGGAAGTATGTAGGGGAGGTCGATAAAGTCTATTTTTGTAGCAATGTGTGTCAAAAGAGCAGGATATGTTTTGTTAGACTAGACAGATGCAACAGTAAGATCAGTTTTGTGTATTAATTATTGTTCCTCTATAGAGGAAATGTGCTTTCATAGTCTGTACATAAGTAATACTCAAAACAGGCTATAAACACACTAGAATAACATTAGTCTGTTGCAGCGAGCCCAGGCTAGCTATATAAGGCAGTGATAGCTGAAGAAACAAAACCCCTCCCAAAATGGGTTTTCTTTGCGGAGTGTTTGTATCTGTAGTCAGAGGGGAGGAGGGTGAAACATGGGGGGGGGGTCATGTGCT
>CM072862.1:5270000-5282500 GCA_036937835.1 Pampus argenteus | reverse complement strand
AAAAACAGAGGACGGACAGAGGACTGTTGTGCGGGACTGTGTAAGACGTCTTCAACAGCAGGCCTGTGTTGTCACTGTGGATACGAGCATTTTTTTTAAATTTACAGACACAATCAACTAGATTTTTCATTTTATCTTTTTCAAATTTGTTCAGTACTTCTTGTTGGGGATCACTGAGGCCGTAAGAAACAATAGCTGCTGCTCGTTTGCCTTTGCTTCAAAGCTGAACTTGTCTGCTGAATGTGTGTGTGTGTTTGTGTGTTCATCCACTATAATAAAAAGTATTCAACACTCCCTCATTAACTAGCTGGCTGCCTGGCAGGACACTCCATGCTGGCTGCACTGATGACTCCCTGGGTGGGAGGAAGAGAGGTAATGTTCAGATGTGAGGCCACTTAAGTTAATATGGCTACACACACACACACACACAAACACGGGCACAGATGCACACAAATGCAACTCAGCAAGAGTGGTTTCCCTTATTCAGCTTGCAGCATGGCAACCCCCTGCAAGGACCACCTGCTAGTTAATACCACTCCTCTCACACACACACAGACACTCCCACTGTACCCACACACATGCAATTCTGACATGCATGCATATTATGTGTGTGTGTGTAAACATGTAGGCAATGTACAGAGCAAGCCAAGCAATTGTGAACACACACATGCACACATACACAAACGCATGTTAGTAGAATGACATGCAATGGGAACAATGAGCAGTGGGTATCGCCCTAGCATCCACACTCAAAAAAAAGTTTATAACTCGTGTGTGTATGTGTGTATGTGTGTATGTGTGTGCGTGTGTGCGTGTGTGTGTGTGTGTGTGTGTGTGATGCATGCGTGTCTCCCCCCTTTTCTCGCTCTGGTCTGCTGTCCATTTTAGCCAATCGCAGGCAAGCCGGATCACATTTACGAGCATGGTTGCCAGGCAACAAGGAGAGAAGGAGAGATAGAGAGAGAGTGTGTGTGAGAAAGCGAGAGAAGTGGTGGCAGAGAAAAAAATAGCCATGTTGTTGCCAAGAGGAGAGGAGAAATCTGAGCAAGACGACTTAATTGCATTTTACAGATAGCATGCCATTCAACTGGAGATACATTTGATCTGATACAGTTGATCATGCCAGCAAAGTGGTTAAACTGGGGCTTTGTATTATACTTAACTGGGTATAGGGAATAATCAGTTACTGACCTTACCTTGACCTTACTGTGGCAGCTCAATAATCATCATGACCTACAAACACAATTAGACTCTTTTTGTTTGTTTTTTTTACTGTAGTTGACAGCAATTGTCTCTTACATGGGTTTGATTGTATTACGGAACAGGCCAGGCTAAATATGCAATATGTTTGTATGTAACATTTTTTGGGAACATGGGCTTTCTGGCTTGCTAATCTTAGCCTACATTCAGGAATCACTTGGCTTTTCTATTCAGGGTTGGAGGATGGGTGAACCAAGTGTGGCTCAGGTAGCTGTTTATGGTCAGTAAAGTGTAGAATCAAATCAATATCATAATTCTTTGGGTGTTTACTCTGTTTAGAAATGGCTCCATGAAACATGACTTATAACAGCGGTCATGTTTTCAGTCTCCAGAGAGTAGTTCTGCGTAAGTGTAAGTTCTGTGTTGTGTTTTCCACTTGGATCCTGTGTTGAAGTTTTCACTTCAGAATACAAGTATGTTTTTATGAATGCATAAAAATGTCCCAAAATGTCTTTTCGTGCATCAGACATTGTACTCATTGTATCGATCCGACCCAGACATTGTACATTTCTCTAGCACAAAGTCAAGAAGTTGCGATATATAGCACAACAAGCTGGCGAAGCTGTAAAAGGGAACTACATTGGCCTCTGGCTTACACAGAACTACTCTCCAGAGATAGAAAACTAGTCTGAGCTATTTCTGAACAAACACTTCATGATGAAGAAACATGTCACCCAGTGCAATTATGTGGCTCACTGACATGTTTTTAATAGCTTTTGGATAACAACAACAACAGAGGTATACGTCACAGAGGCATAAGATGTATCAGGCTTTGGATACACACGCTTATAATACGTAGAATGCTCTGTGCAGATGAGATTGCATACTGAAAAAAAATCATACTGCTGAAATTGATAAGCAATGTCTTTCTTTCTTTCTTTCTTTCTTTCTTTCTTTCTTTCTCGTCTGTAAGTAGGCCATGGCTGAGGGGCCTGTTGTTGTTTGTTGTTGTGGGCTACGAAAACAACATTATTGTCTTTAATTAAACGTCAGCCTCAGTGTGCATCTATTTCCCTCCCTCCAGCCCCCCATCTCTTTTCTCTCTCTCTCTCTCCCTCTTCCATTGGAGCTTTTCTCTCACTCATCCAACTCTTCAAGCCTTCCTCCACCCTCATCACTCACCCCACTCTCTCTTTTTTTTCCCCTCTTACTTCCCAACACGTTTCTCCCATCAAATTCTGCCTCCCATCATTTCTATTGGTCCTTTGCCCTCCTCCTTCCCTGCATCCGTCTCTCAGAGTCTGGCAGCCCTCTAAGGACATTTCCTGATGTCACAGTGCAGCATTGTCCCAGAGGTCAACAACACAAAACACGCTCTGTTGCATGCACACACACACACACACACACACACAGTGCAGTGCACTCACTCAGTAAGCATGGGAAGCTGAGCTCAGTGAGTCTTGCTGCTCCAAGGCCAAGTCCTGTTAATGAGACAAGAGGCTGCATGAGTGAGGACTGGTATGTGTGAGGGAGTGTGTTTGTGTGTATATCCTCCCTACATGCTGTTTATTACATCATCAAGGCTTGTTTTTTGGAAATGGAGGTGATTTGTAGGCCCACAGGAGTGTTTATAGCAATTGTTCTTGTATTTTATCATCTTTGGTTGAGATTTATTAGTTCTTATTGAATTTGTAAAAAACAAAAACAAAAAAAACCACACACACAGAACTGCGTCTATTGGTGTGTGTGTGTGAGTTAGTGAGAGTTAGGTGTTAATCCACAGCATTAACAGCCATCAGCCAGGCGTGATAACTGGTTTGGCTGCTGCTGGCTCAGCTATAAACACACACACACACACGTACTGCTATCCTTCTGAGGACCCTCCACACACACACACTACAACAGTCTGTAAACCTGCACCGTAATGATCAGAAAGCCATGCCATGCCATCGTAAATCTCAGAGCCCGTAGAGATGTCCTCAAATTACTTGTTATGTTGAACCAACACTCCAAAACCCAAAGGTGTTTGAATTACAACAGGCCTTTTTCACAGGAGACATTATGACTTGTTATAGCAGGAAAAGCACAGGTGTTACTTATAACGTTAACATGTCCCAGTAAGCCATGACTGTGTGACAGTGAGCCGGCATGCACAATACCAGGATCCTGAAACTGAGACTACGTCTACGTTGTAATTCTATGCAGTTATGTCCTTTCACAATAAAACTCCAAAACAAAGTGCAACGTCCGCCATTGTCTTTATCGTCATCGTCGTCATCGCCATTGCGTCATTTTTCAACCTGGACCTTTATTTCCCATCATTTTAGTTCTACGTGACCAATAGGGGGGAACAACAATTTTTGAAACCCAGTATTGTATATAAGTATAATCCAGTATTAAGCGAAAAATGTTGTGCGCCGTCAGTGTATGTCCGATATAAGTGCTTGTTTTCGACACTGACAGGCTCAGATTGTCATTACAAGTGTAAAATTAAACACAAGAACTATTCTCAAAAAAGTCATGCTTACTGTCATAGCATGACGTGGAAACTGTGTCATGCTGTCATCGTCCTCAAAGCCCTGGAGGTCCGGAAGTGACCCATTTAATCATATTCCTTCCTACTCTGCATGTGTTACATACAGTATGTGCCAAATAACACTGCTTCCGTTTTGTCATTCATCATGCACACAGTGTTTGTGTGCAGGTAGGTGTAGGGTTGGGTATTATTTTGGATTATATCTGCTTTTCTGATCAGCCTTTAAAAGCTTATAATATGTTTACTTTACTCCATATGTTTCTCCCTGGCACTTTAAAACAACGCAGCTCCATGTGCTGTTTTACACATGGCTGTTTTGAGTCTGAATGCAGCTGAGGAGTTACCGTATGTTGCTGAACATCAAGACAAAGTGGGAAAAGAAAAAGTGACAGCTTAATAACATCAGGAATACAGTAACTCGCATGCATACACAGTGTGTCGCTCGCATTTAAACAAATTGACACGCTGTAATGTTGTGTTGATACGTGACGTAGACAAGTCCTGGCAGATATATAGTCCTTGAAGATATATAGCTGTTGTTTGCAATAATAAAAGGTCATCATAAATGTTAGACCTTTAGAATCTGATTCTTTTTTTTCTTTATCTTTTATTTTTTTTATTTTTTTCCAACCTTCATCCCTGCATCTCTGCAGAGCTGTGTGCGTTGCTGTGGCAACAGTGCCCCACACACAGACACCAATGTGTTATGTTGTCAGGGTTGTCTGTCTAACCTTTTATTCATTCACACACCTTTTCATACTTCATTAGTACCTGTAATATATTTGAGAATAGAAGTTGATTTTTGACCTTTGGATCAGTATGTATGATGAAAAAATCTCCACTCAAGGTCATCCTGTGGGATGTGGTTGAAAAACTCAGAAATAACCAGTACATTTGATTTTGATATTTAGATTCTGATCAGTTTCTTATCACACTGTGCGTTTCTGTGTAGTTTCTGACAGTGTTTTTTTTTTTGCCTGTTAATGCACTTCAACCAGCTGATGTTACACGCTATTTGTTTTGGTGTATCAACAGTTCTCTTGAAAGTTGCTGGAAGCTGGATGGAAGCATTATTAGAGCGAGGGAGAGTAGAGCAGCAGAGCAGTGTGTTTCCCACAGTTACCTGACCTGCTGCCAACTAGTCTGCTCAAAACTAAAGTGTTCCCAGAGACACTCCGTCACCTCCTGACCGCGTGTGTATGTGTGTATGTGTGTTTGTGTGTGCGTCTCAGAGTTACACAGAGAGGTCTTATTTGATGATGATTCCCTTGACTTTTCTGTACAGTTTGTGTTTTACATTGTCTGTCTCGTGACCCATCGTTTTCCTCCAATCCGGTTCTCTTATGTTTTATCCATGAGGGTCAGAAGTACGCAGAGAGGCGGAGGAGCATACATGATGCCCAAACTACGTTACCCACAATGCTATATTTAGACCACTGCAGTGTGTGAGTCACAGCACAGCACAGCACAGCCAAACTCTGCTCTGACAGCATAGCTCAGATTGTTTATGCCACTACAGCATATGCACAGTTATGTCATTAATTCTAATGTTATGTATTCAATCAACAACTGAAACGGTGGCGTGTCATTCACATATCGTTTGATCGTTTTAGAGGAGGCCTCATGCAATTGATCAGAAATGGATTCGAAAGCTCAGCATTGTTGGCAATTTTCAATTTGTTTTCATTTCATCACTATTTCACAAAGTGGAGGATGAGCTGATTTCCAAGGAAGCAGCATTAATACCAAGAAGTCCTTTTCAGACATTGAATATATCACATGGCTTCATCGAATGTACGTGTTACAGTGATGAACACGTGAGTTTGTCATTCAGACATACTGACAGCTTGATTCGCGCGATATATGCCAACCTGCTTAAAATTCTATGATTAGGATGAAGAAGTGCTGTTTCATGGGATAATGACTAATGAGCATGAGGGATGCTGACCCCTGCTATTCAGTCAATACACTGATACATTTTTGGATCAATTTCATCATGCAGCTGGCACGCCGCATGTTCCAGTGGATACCATCTATAGAATGCGCATTATAAACCATTGTGCATGTTAATGCCGCGTATGCGTGTTTGCTTTGTGTTAGCGGTGTGTAATCAGTGACATGAGGTGTGGATGAGCAGTGAATTCCAAACACCTTTTCCACGCAGGGCCTGATCACGTGTGTTAGTCATGTCTTCAAACCTCTGGATGTGCTCTACATGCTAACCAGCATGAGAGGAAGCCATGATGAGCAGTGACTCTGAGGGCTGCGTGTGAAGTGTGTGCGACAGAGTTGCAGGAAGTTGACCCGTCGACTGTTTAATCTTTATCATCACTGTAAAACAACGCACTTTAAGCTTGCATAGTCGTGTATCAGCCTGGTTTATGTGTCCTTGAGTAAGACACTGAGGGGATGTTTCCTGACCTTTGACCTCCTCATGGATGGAGGCTTTCTTGACTTGGCTCAATAAAGCACTACTTGACAGGAACACATGATTGCAGGTCAAAATCTCATATTTGAAAGATTGTAAATTCCACACCAGGGACGGACATCCAATCTGGTATTATAATCTACCCAAATGATGTTTATATCCTTCTTGGATAAGTAAGTAATTATTTCCACTTTTTTTTTCATTTTAAAAGTAAATTGGTTTTAAACGAGTGAACGAGTTTCCATCATTTTCTGGATTTTGTTTTAAATTATCTCACCTACGTAAAAAAGTGTTAACCCTCTGCTCTTTGTACACGAATGTTAGAGTCTTACTGAACAGTTGCAAAGCCACAGTATTGTTCAGTTGACCATCTTAACACATGATACTGGAAATTACACACACACACACACACACGGCAGAGTTACAAGAATATGTTACGGAGATAAGCTTTCACTTGAACCTAATACAGAGTGGCTTTCTCGGTATTTGCCAGAGCAGTGAGAGCTCTTTAAGATCATGTGTCATGTAGCCTCGAGAGGTTAGGAAGTGCAGACAGCTCAGAAAATCAGCCACTCAACAGCCGTTACTGAAGGAAGCGCCGCAGCCTACACTGGTATCAAACAGCAGCTTTGTTTATACAGGAGTGTTTACTGTTCGGCATTCTTACCAGATTACGATAAGATTTTCAGGTCTAGAAGTCGAAATTTCAGTGTTCACATGTGGCACACGTGATACTGATACCGATACTGAAATTCAAACTCAACCTTTTATATCCACGAGTCCAAATATGTGGGATCGATTATAAGGTTACAGGGGTGCGCAAATGTATTTTTAATTGATTTTACTTTTTTTCATTGATTCTTGGAAAGTGTCAGGTTGCAGGATTACTGTTGAAGTAATATGAAACAGTAATGTACAGCATGATTATACTCCGATGCCGCTCCATAACAGAGGACAGGGTGATCCTGAGCACTTTTTAAGGACATCCTCATCTCTTCAATTATACTGTTAGTGAAGTAATGAAGTTCTTACTACCTTTTCTCTGCTCACTAACAGCATTATTTATTGATGTATTCGGATATATTTTTTGACTTTAAACACTTTTTACTATATTTTTTTCAGTTAGAATTCAGCTCAGTGCTAGAGGACAGGCATGTCTAACACTAGGTTCATTTTTTATATAGATGTTCAAATGTTCTGTGCAAACAAACCTGTCCGTCTACCAACCTGCTTTTCTTTTGTTAAACAGAGGAGGAGACGGATCCGGAGGAAAAGCCTTTTAAGTCCTGCTGAACTTTTCCTGCATTCTTTTTTACACTTTTCCACTGCTTCTTGCGTAATGACAATGTAAGCTGGACCGGCCGGTTTCAGTTTCTGCGTTGGATGTATTTTTAGCAGCACAAACTGTCCTTTGCCAACTATCCCCCCCCATTTTGGAGTAAATGTGTTCTGTCTGGAGGCCTATAGTTCAGCCCTGGAGAGTGTGTGTATATGTATTACAGTTTGTATAAATGTGTGTTTCTGTGTCAGTGTGTGTGTGTGTGTTTGAGAGATTTAAAGCCCCTGTAATCAAAGCCAGAGATTGTGCATGCTTTCCCAGGCCCAGCTGACTCCACTCTAAACCATTATACCAATGCACTCAGTGTTCTACAGTATCCTCCCTCTTAATGGGTCCAAGGCGCTGAGCTTTGGGGCAAATTTGTTGTTCGTATGTGTGTTTGTATGCTTGCCGTGTAAGGAAGTTGTCCGGCAGTGGACTTCCTGTATGATCGAGGCCAGCTCTTTGATGTCAAAGTTGTTTGCCAGCTGGTCTCTTTAATCCTGAAAAAGTGATGCTTCCTCATGTTGTAGTCGAGTCAGATTTTCAGAGTTTGGTGATGATGGACACTAAATTTGAACGAACCCCATCAAGGAGTGAAGGAAATGACATTCCTTTCAAATAGAAGAAACAGATTTTTATCACATAGGTCTTATATACAGAAACCTTCTATCATGTTGCTTTATGGCTTCAACACTTTCAAGTCTGTGCTTTGAGCTGTTGTTTGGATGGTTATTCCCACATGACAGGACTCTCCTTCTGACAGGGGTCTGCGTGTGTACTAAAGAAAGACAGATGAGAGAGAAACTAAGACGGGCTACTTACAAACAGAGCTGGCAGAGTTTAACATGCTGCGCACACACACACACACACACACACACACACACACAGTGTGTCAGGTTTGTCTGCTTACTTTTAAGATGCTCTGACCTTTGACCTCATTCTGTCCAAAACTGAAGCCCTTTGACTCTTTTGTCTGTGATCAAGGTGACTTTTATCTTAGCATACGACAGATATCCTCCTCACTTAATCTATTTGCCATCTTCTCTGTGAGAACTTATCATCCACATGGATTGTTGTTGTTGTTGTTGTTGTTGTTGTGGTACCATTAACTGAACAATGCACATGCACAGGCTTCTGTCCATTTTGCCCTCTACAACACCCGACACAATTGATACAACATTCCAATTTTAAGAAGTAGCTAATTACAGATTACATGAAAACAAAATGTAAGGTGCTAATTATCATAAAGGGTAATTACACAATACACGAGGCATTGATAGTGGATAATCTCAGAGGTGATTAACCTATAATCACTATAGACACTACACTTGCTCACTTTAAGGTATGCTGGCTCAGTTCTAAGAAAACCAATGAACATGATGCGTCTGAGAACCTTTGATAGAAGCAGGTTATTCACTGTCAGGCATCTGTTGATGTGGTAATACAGTTTACATTAACATATTGATGTCTGAATTTAGTTTCATTTTCAGTCACTAAGCTCTTTAATTCTTCTAAATCAGTCATATTGCCTGTGACACCTTGTAGTCCAGGCCCGTTGAGTCGGCGGTGTGCTGTCATTTCAGACATCAAGGGTTGACCGAGAGTTATTTGAGAAATGTGAATGTCCAGCTCTGTCTCTTCTTCTCCATGACTGGAACTGATATATTTAAATGCAATAAGGCGGCATAAATCTTGTGTGTTTTCTGTCTATGACAGCTAATGATCCAGGATCCTCTCTATAAATTATTATTTCACTGCATGGATAGACATTTGTGTTCTTTTTGTTGTAGCAACACCACTTCATAATGATTTGTTAACGCTTTGTGCTGTCTGAGGCGACAGAGGACGGAACTGACAGGCCGTGGAAATCAACCAGACTGGACCAGAACATCGATTGTTCTGGTTCATCACAGCGGACACTCATCTGGGTCACACTCTCCAGCGTGATGGGTCTCTAAGGACAGTGTCTGCAGTAGCATTAAACAGCAGCAGGGCTTATTGCCAAGAATCTGTATGCAAAAATATGATTGATAGGAAGACAAATCATACATTTTTTACAAACCATCTGAGAAAACAGGACATATGGAAAATATTTAGAAAAAAAGACATTATATTCATGAGTTTAACAATGTTTTACAGGTTCTCACACAGTCCACACAGATAGTAGAATAGAGATAGATAGAAGGTTTTTTTAGCCTTGACAGTGTGTGTCAGTTCAGCTGTCATTGCCAATCTTACCCCCCTGTCACCATGGCAACAGCAGTAGGCGTGGAGAGATGTGTTTTGACAGGAAATGACCTTGACATGACCTTCTGACTGATGTCATGGGTCCATAGAGGGGGTCAGTGTTCAAAGCTGGCATGTTAGAGTGTGTGTGTGTGTGTGTGTGTGAATTTCTGCACACTGGAAGAATGTCTGACTGGCAAGAAAACTTTTAGCTCTGATCTCTTTGAATCCTTATGGAGTTTTTTTATATATTTTTGTTATATTTGGGTTCATAGAACTGCTTGACGTTGAACAAAACAACGCGGACGTCAAATCACATTTGCTGAAGTCATGTTGGGCGCTTTTCCTTCCCAACACACATCGTGTATTTACAATTGTTACAATGTTTTAAGGATGAAATGGAAATAAAATGCTGTAAGATATGTTGACTTGACTCAATGAATCACCTAATGCTCCTCAAAATATTATATTTGAAACACAATATGACAATATGCCATTCATCTCACACACACACATATATATATATTGCTTTTTCATAGTGCATCATGGTCCTAGTGAAAAATCCCCTTTCTTGTTCAGACAGCGGTTGACTTTTTTGCCATTGGTTTGATATTTTAATTAAAATGTGCAATATGAAAATGCACCAAAACTGGATATATACTTGATGCAATGTGAAGCCCACTGTAGATACCTTCCATTTTGACTATAGTCACCCGTTGATATTAACTTTCTGACCCATTGCAGTGCTTTAGTCCCCCCTGCCTCTGATCCAAGCAGGTAAACAGACTCACCGTGACTCCATTAAAAATTGATATAGTGACTGTATAAACACATGTTGCAACAGGATTAAACTGTAGCATGTTCCATTTCTGTTCAATAAAGACATCGGATGTCTTTGAAACAAGCTATTAATTCATTCACTAAATATCATCACTCACAATTTTACCTACTCACCGCATTGTTAAGCTACATTATTGATTAGTAAACTTAATGAGCCCTTACACTAGTTTTCTCCTCAATCAAAAATCCCTCCAAACCACAGCCTCTTGAGGCTTATTGCTTTAGTATAATGTTTCATGCTGTAATGCATTCCTTCAGCATGTGGTGTTGGAGGGCTGCGGCTCAGGGTTTACACTGGAATACTCTTCAGTGTGTGGAGATGCTGTTGTATCAGAGACTGATGACTTGTTTTGGTTTGGGGTGACTGGCTGCCTGGTTGTCTGGGAAGCTCAATCTCAGACTTGGTTTCATAGTGCGAAGAGAATCTAGGCCTCATGAATAATTTTGTTTTATCTGGTGCTGCTATGACTGCAGTCTGCCTACCTCGGCCCGTCTTCTCCTCTTTAATCTGTCTCCTCATCACCTCCCTCCTTACCCCTCTTTGTCTCTCCCCTGCCTGTTTTCCTTTTAGTCCCTCTGTCTTCTCCTTTTTATTGTTGCTGTGTCACCGTCAAGATGCTGGCGTCAGGGGGGTGGGGGTGGGGGGACAGATGGGTGGTTGCCGCAGACGTCTGTAACCTTAGCAACGGCAGCCTCACCTGCTCTGGCATTAACCCTTCTTCCTTGTTGTGCCACTCAGGACACAAAAGCACCGTCATACCTGACTCCATCCTCCTCATATCAAATTCACTTCTTCATCCTCTCCTCCTCTTCTTCTTCCTCATCCCATTTTAAACACAGCCAGTATTTGATATGTCATACTTAACACACACAAACACACACACACACACAGTGATATTTCCATCTTACCGCTGTATGCAGGACATTATGCTTTATGATTTACGTGTGCATTTGTTGCTCGTTATGACTGATCCTTTGTTCCATATACTGTAATTGTCATTGTCACTTAGAACGACACTGCATATCAACTAACATCTGCTCATGCACAGAGGCTCAGAGTGGATTTACAACAATGTAACTAACTGTATTTAACTTGCAGTGGTACTAGATGTATAATCTCTGTCACATGTATCTGTATATCCACATATAAAGGAAGTCATGACGAGTCAACAATATAAGGGCACGTACCTTATCATCTGTGACGGTGCATGAATATTTGGGTTGTGTTTTCATTGTTCAAACTGTGCCTTTTAGACCGTGCAGCTTACACAGCAGATCTTAGTTAATGAGAGCAGCAGACAGGTGTTTGTTTTGGAAGGTCTTTGCACTTGTACAAATTTGGAGAAGTCGATCCTCCGTTAGATGACCCTGTCTCACAGCTGGGATGTGAACGCAGACTGCTTATATTTATATCCGGCAGTCTGGTTAATGTCCACAAGTTGGTGGAAAGAAGATAGTGTGTGTAGTGTGTAGAAAAATGAGAGCGATATAAATCATGTCAAGTATACACTCACACACACACACATTCATACACACAAGCACTTCCACATGTCAGATGTATGACGTATAGTAACTAAACTAAAGCTGTTCACTTTTAGCTTTGCGTTTTGTTTTTTTTCTCGCAATGCGCAGCAGAGAGACAGAGGCGGACGAATCCCTCTGCAAGATTATAGATAATAGTTGCCATGGAGATGCACCGGTGGGAAGGCCACAGATACCCCCAGGCAAAAAAGAGAGAGAGAGAGAGAGCAGACTGTTAAAAGACACACTGCAACATGTTCCTAACCTTAGAGAACCTTTTACAGTGAAAGGTATCCTGGGAAATGTAGGAAATAACTCAGAACTCAGGCAGTAGTTGATGGAACTAGCGTACATCAAAAATGTGCTCTTCATCAGAAAATATTGCCACCAACGTGGATCTGTGATTTAAAATTTCAGTGTGTGTGTGT